>NMUG010006876.1:0-12354 GCA_002855965.1 Monotropa hypopitys | reverse complement strand
TATCATAGTTATAGGTATCAAATCTACCCTCCAAGTCTCTTTCTCCACACATATTTCACAACCCGGATAATGAGAATCTAAAGCAAGTACATCTCCCATAGGTGTAGACACAAGTAGTATGTGACCAAGTTACCCATACTCATACCAAAGGTGGATGATACAAAAGAGTGAGTAGCACTCGAGTCTATCAAGAAACGAGCATAAAGATTACAAATACGGATAGTACCTGTCACCATGTCTGGATTAGCCTGAGCTGCTTGTTTGTCCAATGCAAAAACCATGCAATGCGATGCATGCCCTGCTGCATTCTTGTTTGTACCCTCAGCTGCACTTCCCACTGAAACTGCTTGGCCTTGCATCAGTTGTTGCTCACACTGAAAGGATTTGTGCCCCAAACCACCACATCTAAAACACTTGACCACATTTGCATCACAATCTCTAGCCATGTGATTCAGCGAATCACACTTGAAGCACTTCTTCGAAAAATCTCTTCCATTAGACCCTGCAGGTCGATTAACACTCTTCCTTTTTCCCATTCCACCCACTCCTTTGACTCCCATTACCCCTACCACTTCGATTCTTACTAAAACCCAAATTGGAATTTCCTCCTTTAAAACCACTCCCTTTAGAATTCCCACTTTGGTCAAATCTCTGCCTCTTCTTATTCTCCTCTCTTGCACGAAACGATTGAATATCAGTCCACATCCTCTTAGCCATGTCCACTAAGTCTGCAAAATTCCTCTCCCTAAAAGGCAACATCCTCGAACTCACCAAATTGGCTAACCCCATTCTAAATCTTTTACATCATTTTTCCTCAGTGTTTACCATATCCGGTGCATACTTAGACAACTCCGTGAACCTTGCCTCATATTCCACCATCGACATGTTCCCCTGCCTCAAGTTAGTAAAAGCCATCTCCTACTCATATTTGAAACTCTCGGGATAATACTGCTCATGGAAAACCTGAATAAATCTCTCTCAAGTAATTGCTCTTGGAGCACCCGGCTCAACTCCAAGTGTCGGTACTCCCTCATCTCTCTTAACAGAATTCTACCAATCTCTGGTCTCTTCTTTAAAAAGAAAGGTGGCTAAAACCACCCTTTGATCCCCTACAACCCCCATTGTCTCCAACACTAACTCTACCTCTTGCAACCATTCATCCGCAATCTTGGGATCATTTGATCCCTCAAACATTGTTGTACACAGTTTCTTAAACCTCTCTCGTAGTCCAGTATTTGTACCTCTCTCTGCATTCCTTTCATTCCTCCACTGCATAAACTCGTTTTGATTTTCAGCTAGTAAGGCTATAGCCGCCATCATTCTCACATCTTTCGGTATCACCGGTGGAACACCCTCTCTAGGATTTCCTCCATTCACACTTGCCTCCTCTTCCGGAACTTGATTATTGTGTTCCATTGTCTTCCTGAAATTCACAATACAAGAAACAACCACGGTGGAAACAAGAGTTAGATGCCAAATACGCACACGTTAGATACACACCTCAAGTAGTTACGTGCATGAATTGACATCCTAAGGTCCACTACTAGCTTCTTCACCACTAACACCACCTCCTAGCATTTTGTTGTATTGTGCTTTCTATTCAACTCTCCAGGACTTCACACTAGAAGGGAACGTTGATCAGGCGTCCTTCTAATTAGATTTCGAGGTAAGTCTCATAGGTGCCAAAGACACACACAATAGTCCCAAAACACTACTTCAACCCATCACATCACATTCCTCATTCTCACACCTCAAGTACCACACGATCTCTCACCCAAGGTCCCTTACACGAATCCTATAACCTAAGCTCTGATACCAAGTTGTAACATCCCTTACCAAAAACATACTGAAAATTATGCGAAATAAAAAAAATTATCATTTCAACCCAAGAGTCATCAATTTCTAAAACAGAACACCAACTAGCCACAAGTGCAAATATGAAACTCAAAGTCAAGTTATTCTTCTAGCAAACCACAATGTACCCAAAATTGCTTCAAAACAAATACTAGAAGGAAAAGTCAAAGTACTAAGACTAAAAGAATAAGATTCTTCTCAATCAAAAATCCTGGCCCACAAGCCAAGTATCATCTCCTCAAGCTATGCCTCAAGCCATCCATCCAAGTCCATGCTTTCCAAAAATGATCTCGCCAAGCTACGTAGTGGACCGCTAGCTCCAAGACCTAGTTTCCAAGCATTTAAGAAAAACACAAGGAAACCAGAGTGTGAATAGGATATATTGATTTCACAATTGCAAGAGATTTATAAAAACATGCAAGGATTAAACTTTGCAAGAAACAAGGGTCCAACCCCCAAAAACACATACTTCCAACACCATGCATTCCATGCTTCTACATAAATATATGGCCGAAGCCCATTTTTCAAAACCTTTCCACTTTCCTTTTCAAAATAGCTATCACTATATGTGATAGTTCGTGTGCCCAGCACACTCATCCAATGTATCACAAGGATACTCCATCTGGGGTATGACCCCTCTCCATAGTGGGTGTATTACCCGGACAAACTCACTCCCACGATTACTCGTGTAGTCTGCAAGAACTTACGTTCCAAGGTGCATATATACATATATATCATGCATTCCGCCAATGTAACTTAATACAACTCACTCCCACGTATAACGTGTAGTCTGCAGGAAAAGAACTTCCAAATAAATCTATCATGCATAGAAGAAGACTTGCATTTCCATCGCAAACTCCATATGGCTTAAAACATGTGTAAAAAGCCTTCAACAATTAAACTAGGAAAACATGTGCTTTGAAAGACATGCAAAGTACTTTCAATATATACCAATCTATACACTCACCGAATACGACTGTTTAAGCCTTCTCCTTTCCCTTGAGCGAGGCCTCACCGCCTTTCTCAAGTGTACCTGTCGAAACAAATACCAATTTCAGTCCACAATTCGATTATAAATGGAAATCAAATAGGCAAACATAAATCAAATGATTATATGTCTTAATGTGCCAAAAATATTCCTTACATGACCTTAATTAGTCATTTTTCAAGTTTCCAGAACTTAACCAAAATTCCGGACAGAAGCACTCCCGACCGGTCGGGCTTTACCTCCCAACCGGTTGGGCTAGCCTTGCCCAGCCCCAACCGCTTCCCCAACCGGTTGCCAATCGGTTGGCCCCCTTCACTCCTCCTCCCAACCGGTTGGCCAAGAAACCCCAACCGGTTGAGACCCAATCTGCTCCAATTTCTGGAACTCGTGATTTTTTGACGAAAAACGATTCTAACTTTGAACAACTCACTCCAAACACCTCCAAACTTCAAATTAATCAGCAACAAAGTGTTCCTAACATCTAGGATCATTAAAAACATGATAGAGGCTCTCCTACAACCTTTGATTACAATCAATTGCAAGAATCAAAAACCTAATTCCATGGGTTTTCCCCAAAAACGAATTTGAAACCAAAACATCGATCTACTTCAAATCTGAAGTGATATGAAGATGATATATACATAACTTGATTCGTACTTACGTGAGGATCAAGATTGAAGAAGGATTCTTCTTCGGATTCCTTCACAATTGCCTTGGATTCACCCAATTCTTCTTCCTCCTTCTCTTTCTCCCTCTCTAGCCTCCAAACTCTAGAATTTTGTATAATGAAGAGATTAGGGAGTTTTCCCAAATCCCTAAATCAGTTTTTTAATGCATTTTACCTATTTGCCCTTTAATTAAAAGGGTTATTACCCTTACGAGCCATCCTCCTTACTTATACACAATTTTTGTATAAATTGGGTATTTTTATTATATCTCATACATAATTAATACTTAATTACACCCAATAATCCTTCCTTACTTTCACTAAACTTTCCAATATTCTTGAATTGTTTTAAAATTAATTTATAATGTGAAACGGGTTCAAATTGGTAGCACAAGAGAATAGAGCTCGCACAGAGTTCATCTTTGCTACAGGGGAAAACGCCTCCTCATAGTCAATACCATAGGTTTGAGTGAAACCCTTGGCAACAAGTCTTGCCTTGTATCACTGAACTGTACCATCTGAATTCTGTTGAAAACCCATTTGCATCTCATTGGCTTCTTCCCTCCTGGAAGAGATACTAACTCCCAAGTGTCATTCCTTTTCAAAGTCATCATCTCATCTACCATAGTTTCTCTCCACTTAGGCATTATGAATGCATCCTGCTAATTATGTGGAATAGATATAGAAGAAAGAGACGAAACAAAGACATAGTGCGAAGGAGATAAACGATCATAAGAGACAAACTTGGAGATGGGATGTTGAGTACATGGTCTAACACCTTTCCGAAGAGCAATAGGAAGATCATCAAAATTAACAAGAGGAGGCTCAATGGGAGGAGAGCCATTACCACATGAGTCAGCTGAGGAGTCCGGAACTGGAGCAAGCGATTGTGATTGACAAGGTGGTATTATACAGGAGGACTTTCCTTTTTTCCTACTAGTGTAGGTCTTTAAGTTAGACCCTTCCAGTCGCAGTATACCTTCTCCCTTATCACCACAAATGACGTGTAGCTGGTGCGATTGTCTTTCTCTCCATACTTTTCATTCTCCCCTTACCATGATTATTATAAAACAGTGTCTCCCCATCACCATAAAACATGTATTCCTCCTGCTTATGCTCACCCTGAAGAGATGGAGTAGATGGAGAAAAAAAACTTTGTTTCCTAAAAAGAGACATCTATAGAGACAAAAAATCCTACAAATGAGGATCATGACATTTATAGCCCTTCTGGGTAGGAGAGTACCCAATAAAACACATTCATGGGCTTTAGGACTTAACTTGCCACTAGAGGGATGAGAAGCATGAACAAAACCCACACAACCCAAAACACGTGGGTGAAGAGCTGTGGCGCGAAAATTGCTAGGAAGACACTCAAGGGGAGTTTTAAAATTAAGAACATTGGATGACATGCAGTTAATACGATAAGTTACAGTCAAAATGACTTCTCCCCACAAATATTTATGAACATTCATGGTGAATAATAGAGGGTGGGCTACCTCAGCTAGATGACGATTTTTGCATTCAACTACTCCATTTTTATTGTGGAGTGTCAACACAAGTCGTCTGGAAAAAATACCATTTTCATCCAAAAAGGCACGGAAACGCTTATCTATATACTCAGTACTGTTGTCACTACAGAGAATTTTGATATGCATATCAAATTGAGTGTGTATCATCGCATGAAAAGATTTAAAACAAAAAAAAATTATTTTTAGACTTAAGTAAATACACCCAAGTAACACGAGCAGTGTTCTAAAAATCCCCCTAATCGGCCGATTAATCCCCGATTAATCGCTAGTCGGACCATCCCCGCCCAGCTTTTGGGGGTTGGTCGCCCACCGCCTGGCCGTTGTCGTCGCCGGAAGAAGTCGGCCGACTAATTGGGTTCATCGCGATTAGTCGGCGTTGCAGGGATTAATCGGGATTACTCGATTACTCGGGGCGTACCGATTAATTGTCAATTGCGGCGATTGGGGATTTTAATCGGCAATTGCAACAAATTGGAATTTCTTGGTTAACTGTGTACAGTGTGTGTACAGTGTATTAAGTTAAATGTGTACAGTGTATAGATAATGCTAACTGTGTACAGTGTATTTAGTATCACATTGTTGTTCTTAATTTCGAATTATTGTTCTTAATTTCGGACACTGGTATCAACAGTGGTTCTTAATGTGGCTATATGTATTGGCTCTATCCATATGCATCATTACACATCTTCTTTTTAAAAAATGAATAAAAAATATAAAATCCGACTAATCTCTAGTCCCCGATTAATCGGCCTGGTCGCTAGTCCCCCCTCGGCCGCCCGACTAACGCCTAGCGATTTTTCGAACATTGAACACGAGAATAGCAGTCAATAAAAGTGACAAACCACCGATGACCTTTTAAAAAAGTAACGGGTGAAGGACCCAACACATCAGAATGGATAACCATAAACGGAGAGTCGCTCCTATTAATAGGAGCATAAAAGGAACGTTTATGTTTACCAAGCTCACAGGCTTCACAAAAAAATTGTCTCTAAGAACAATGTTTAATTAAATTAGAAAAAAAATCTCCAAAATCCCAAAAGAAGGATGACCTAATCGACGGTGCCATTGATGTAACATAGAGAAAGATGATCCAATATCTGCTTGCAAAGCTAGATCACATGATCGGGATAAATGAGATGGGCGAGGTGTAGAGTCCAAAAGGTAGAGGTCGCCATGTGCTTTACCACTGGCAATCACTTTCACTATATCCAACTCTTGAAAAACACAATGGGTAGGAAAAATGTTACGGAGCAATTTAAAAATTGGGTAAGACTACTAACAAATAGAATGTTAGTAGAAAATTAGGAACATGAAGAACTGAAGAAAGGGAAAAAGTTCCCAGAAATAGCAGATAGAGAACCATCAACAATTCTGACATTATCCTTACCAGAATATGTAGAATAAGAGTCAAAGAGTGATGAGCAACCTGTCATATGATCTGTTGCACCAGTATCTATTATCCAGAGAAAAAGAATTAGAGGTAACAGAAGCATTAGCATATATAAACTTGTGAGCAAGGAAATTAGTGGCAATGAAAGCGGAAGCGGTAGTAATCAAGCTTCGTCAGAAAGCGCCTGAGAGTTTGTAATTCTCCCTGAGAAAAACTGTTGCGCCCCAACCCTGATAAGCGTAAAGCCGGTCATCCAGGATTGACACGTGACAACCATACTCGATTACAACTCGCTAATCACATAATAATCTGAAAGAAAATCAAACAACTCATAACCTCTTAATCATACCTCTGATACAACTCTAAAATAAAACTCGACTCAACATAATTCTGGGCAATATGCCCTAATACAACTCACACTGATACTAATACAACTCAATTGATACAAACCCCATCGGGTTACATAAAAAGGATACTACTCACACACTAACTCAAAGAGAGATAAACATCCTATCAAATACATCAAAAGATAAATAAAAATACTCTGACACCATAGACTCTGACAAACTCCTCAACTACTGCAGCTAGACTGGTGGACTCTAGCTCCAATCACCTAAAAGAAGGGCACGAAAACGTGCGTCAACGACGACGGCTAGTGAATACTATAGAAAAGCATAACAAAAAGAAGCAAATAGCTAAAGATCACTATTTCACAAAACACATCTCTTTTCAAAAACTTTTTACTCAATATAGAAATTCCTTCTCTTTTTAAATCAAATCTATTTTAATTCTTTTATAAAACATTTTTTCAATCCTCTTTCAAATCCTATTTTCCCAAAAACAATTTATCTTCTCCTACTCACACCAAAATCCCATTTTCCCTTAACCTCTAAAAATCATTGTTTCTCGTTTTCCCTTTTTAAAACTCATTTCTCGAAATCTCATAAATCTCAATCATCTCAAAAGATCAAATATGATCTATCATATCTCAAATCACGTCTCATCACAGAACCATAATAGCCAAGAATCATTCCCGCTGATCAGCATTAAGACATATATTTGTTACCTCGTGAATATCCGAATAGATACACCGTAATAAACCAAGGGCCGCTCATTTCTCTGCCCCAGCAGTAAGGACTAAATAGTAGTCTCATATATATACATATATGTATATACATATTGCACACATGAACATTGCACCCCGGTGTCTAATACCCAATAGTACCCCGTGTAATATGGAAAGGCTATTCAAGCATGTTCCAAGATTTATTTAAAATGGAAATTCTTTTTAATTAATATTTCCAAAACTTCCTTTAAAAACTCTTCGTCTTTTCAAAACCCCTTATTTATTCTCTTTATCAAAACTCATTTGAATTTCAAAAATAATCCTTTTTCCTTTTATTTCCCGAAACCTCGTGATCCGTAGATTTTCCTCTTTTTCCCCAAACACTTTCAAAGCACACGGTTTAATATCAAAATATTAAACTGTTCTAAATTACGCAATCCTGTAAAGTATTAACATGGCAGAAGATACTCCCTACAAAACCTGTTTGCCCTTTCGCTGAGCCGAGGATGAAGACGGACTCTCAACAACTAGCAAGGTTCTAAAAATCGCTAGGCGCTAGTCGGGCGGCCGAGTGGGGACTAGCGACTAGGCCAATCAATCAAAGATTAATCGGGGACTAGAGATTAATTGGTTTTTATATTTTATTTTATTTTTTCCTCCCCTCCCATTTCCGATAGTGGTAAACTTAAAGTAAAAAATAACATAAGCACATGAATTCATAGATTATGACTATCCAATCATCTAAAACATCAACTAAAATATTTTCATTTTCACGGCGACGAGGATGGCGGTGACGACGGAGAGATGAGGTGACGGCAAGAGAACTGATCAGGGTAGCTCAAGAGTTTTTGTTTGATCGAATAAGGGTAAGGGATTAGGGTTTATGGTTACTGTGTTTATGATATAATTATATATATATTATATACACACACTGAAAATTACAAAAAAACTAACTTTTCCTGGCTCACGCCTAAACCCGCCTAATCCCGCCTAATCCCGTCTAATCCCGACTAACCCGACTAATCCGATTAATCACGATTAGTCGGCCGATTAACGGCGAGTGCCCAGAACGACGGGTGGGCGCCCAGAACGGCGGGTGGGCGCCCAGAACGGCGGGTGGGCGCCCAGCCCCCAAAAGCTGGGCGGTGGGAGGGCGACTACCGATTAGTCGGGGATTAATCGTCCGACTAGGCCGATTTTTAGAACACTGACAACTAGCAATCACCGAACGCAAATATATAAAAACTCTAATATTGAGACATGCATGCTTATGCTTCCAATATTTTATTCTCTTAGGTTCCAACAAGTATTCTAATGATTCAACCCTCCTAAACTTTATGAAATCGGACCCTAATAATCAATTTAAAAGTTGCTCTTAGGCATAAATACACTTCTCATAAGTTTTCAGCTCAAAACCCGAAGCAAAACTCAAGAACCAAACTGATCTGGCCACCGGCTCCAGGACCGGTCGCTCCACTGGTGGCACCGATAAAGGACCCAGTCCCCAGTCCGGTCCTGGGTCCAGTCCTGCAACAGTTTTGCGAACTTCTGCGATTTCTGCAATTTTCTTCCAAAAACTATTCTTAATCGATTTTCTTGTTTTCTTGCTCCAATCTTAACCAAATTAAATCATTTTGATGCTACAATGATCTATGATGATCTACAAGAAGAATAAGTAAGATCGATTTCTGGATTTTACCTCAAATGTGAAGAATCGGATGATTGGGGATTTGATGCGAAAAATGGGTTTTCTCTTCACTGTTCCTTCATCTTCTTCGATTTTTGTTTCTGGGTTGAATCTCTACAACTAAATTTCTCTCTCCCTCCCACTTACGTACACAGCCCCCCTCTCTCACTTTTGGATTTAATTCCTCTCTCAAACCAGTTCTCTAGATTTCTCGTTTGCAGATTCAATGATATAAACAATACAATTTATGTTTGATGTGTATATATGTTTATATCATTTTACATATTCATATTCTTTATTATTCCTTCGTTCTTCCATTAATTGACAATACACAACCTAATATTGACACAACACGAGTCCGATTACACTTGCATTCATCAATCCTCGACACCTCACACATACATATGCATATATAATCCATATATATCTTCTTCGCGGATCTCTCAATCGCACGACACCTCACAGAGCAAAACCAATTTGACTTCCTTTTTTACACATTTTACCTTTGAATTTCATTCCTTACACTTAGGCCCACAAACTCTTATTAAATCTTTTAATTAACTCCAAATCATCTTTTAATACTTCTTTTAATGCCTTAAATTCCCAAAAATTCCTAAATAAATTTCAATAATTTTTAAATCAATTACTTGGGCTTTAGAATTTATTTCGAATATTTATTTCACTTGATAATATTTTCAAATACCTTAAACTTAAGTATTGATCCATATTTTCACTTAATTTAGTCATAATTAAATGAACGGGTTTCACAATCCTCCCCGACTTATAGAAATTTCGCCCCGAAATTTAAAACATACTTGAATCCACATCACGAGCTGGTGGAATATACTGTTCTGCGATTGCAAAAACTCTACCATGCCTGACTTCTACCGATGGTTGGCTCACTCCTCCTCCCCTGGAACTACCTACTGCACCACGACCTCTGTTAGGAAGATTCACTACTGAAGATGCCTCTATAATTGCCTGCGGACATTCCCACTGTATGTGGACTGGCTGACCACAATAGAAACAAGTTAATGTTCTTTCAGTGCAGTCCCTTGCATAGTGCCTCATCTGATTACATCTAAAATACTTCACTTCTGACAATTGCGATCTCGAGACCTGCCTACCCGAATAATTCTGCTGTTGACTAGCTGCATGCCTACTAACATTCTGCCCTCTACTCTGACCTCTATCGAAACCCTTCCCAGATGGCTGGAACGATCCCCCACTAAACTGCAAATTTTGACATCCCCAACTTATGGATTGATCTCCAAATCCTCTCTAGTGCGGCTGATTATTGGTCCGAGTCCTCTTAGCTTGCTCCCTCCGATCATCTACCTTCTCTATTTCTTTCTCTACTATTTTTGATTTTGCAATCAATCGCTTAAAACTCTGCTCCTCAAATATTGCAACTCGGGACTGAATCCGAGAATTTGATCCCATCTGGAATTTTTCACATATCGTCTGCTCTATAGTGGCCATAAATGATGCAAAACGAGACAAAGCCGTGAATCTAGCCACATATTCCTCAACAAACATCTCACCCTGCTCCAATAACATAAATTCCTTCCTCTTTTCACCTTGGTAATATTGAGAAAAGTATTTCTCATTAAAAGCCTCTTCAAAATCCCTCCAATTGATTCTCACATCGACCCTTGCTGCTAACAACACTCAGAAGATTGCCACCAATGATACGCTTCCTCGGATAGCATAAATACTGCTAAACTTAACTTAACATCATCGGATGCCCTCTTAAAATTGAAAATCTGCTTTATCTTCTTCATCCAGTTTCAGCATCCTCTTCCCCCCTTAGTCCCAGTAAAGGTTGGTGTATCCATCACGTTTATGTTTACTATTTTTTATTTATTAAAAACTAAAAACATAATCATGTTTTTTTAATGTAAACAAAAAATGGAAACGTATTTGGTAATATGTTTTTTAGAAACAGTAAAAAATAAAAACATAAAAATGTTTGGTAATATTATTTTTATTTTTACCATCATTTTCATTTCATTAGAATAAACACCAATAAATCAATAACATACACACACACCAAAATGCATGCACACACACACACAAAATACACACACGCACCAAGACACATATCAACATGCACACACACCAAAGCACACACACACACTGTCACGATCCGTTCCAAAATATAATAAAATAAATGAACCGGCAACGGAATCATGACATGACAAGTCTCAAACTAAACCCAAAGGATATAAATGATCCATCTCACACAACTATAAATAACATAAATTGCAGCGAAAATACTATACATTTTAAATCTCCAAGTAAAACTCCAATAACTACAACAGTAGTATTAGAGACCAACCACAAGATCTAATAAAAAAGGATACCATAAATCTCTCTACAACTCTCAACTATCCAAACAAACAAGAGTCTCAAAACTAAGGACAACTGCTTGATAATAGATAAGTAACAAAGAACCCCCACAAGGAGTACCACCTTCTAACTCTCCCAAAACATATGGCATAACAGCTTGGCTTGCAGTGAACCCAGCTAATCTTCCTGACTTAGATATAGATTGCAGAACAAACAAGCAAAAGATATACAGGAGTGTCAAATACAACAGTCAATATATGCAATTTGACAAGTAAATAAAGCAACTGTAACAAGGAAAACAAAGGGGTTGTGCCTCTCCCCAACCATCACGAAATCATGCACAAGTAACTGAACAAAGAAGCAAAAGGGGTTGTGCTTCTCCCCAAGTATCACGTATCACATCTATCATGCATCTCGTAATCATGCATTTGTTCATCCATTCATCTCATTTCGTACCCCATAGTACACTTTCTTAATAATTTGTTGACATGTTAATTTTCCTTATCATGATCTTATAATCATACAGCAAGGGCGCCACACTTGCTAAGGGCGAACCAATCAAGCCCAAAACCAGTGATGTGAAAAGCGCGTCTAGGCGCTAGGCGCAACATTCTGAAGCAAAAACGCCTCCAGTGGCATCAGGCGTCGCGATGTATGGTGGGCGGTCGGAGCGCGCGCCTAGGCGACCGGGCGGCGAGGCGCTCAGGCGCGCGCCTTTGATACAAAGCGTTTTTGTAATTTTAATTAAAATGATCGGGCTTACTCGTCGAACTCATACGGTTAATAAATCATTTTTGCCATACCCTCTCGATCTCATGTCG
>NMUG010006875.1:0-12355 GCA_002855965.1 Monotropa hypopitys | reverse complement strand
CTATAGTTTGGACTTATGGATTAAATTTTCCGCACTCACTCTCGGATTTTTGGTAAATTTGGAATAGGGTATGATTGGTATTTAAACTTCTTGCAAATGATAATGGTACATGCTTGTATCCCCTTCTGTAAACAAATTTTATATTTAAAAAAAAGCTTGAAAATCCGGGGCGTGACACCCGGTAGTTCGAGTTTGTATAACCGGGAGTTGAAAACCCTTCTCATCATTCTTATCACCCAGCATCTGTACTCCCGGTCATAGAGAGCACGCTCTACCGGGAGTCTGAGCCTCTGTTTCAAGCTCTGCACTATTTTCTTTCATTGCACCTCCAACTACCAGTGGTTCTAACTTGCATTACCGGGAGTTCGAAAGTCACCAGGCCTCTGCACACCAATTCTCATTTACTGCAGCTCACATTCCCGGTTATAGAGAATGGACTACCGGGAGATGGGCTGTTGCATCCTCATAATTCCAGCAGACAAAGTTGTACTCCCGGGAGTTGAAAAGTTTAATTCCTGGAGTTGGTCAGGGAGTAGGGACATGGTTGGCTTGGGCTTTTGATGAATTTCTGAGAGCTTAAAAAGACTTGTACCTGTTCTTGTGATCCATGCAAGACCATCAATGCTTTCATTGGTCTTGCTCACTTTCCCCATACCTCAATGGACAATTGACACCAAAGGCTTCCTAGGTTTTAAACAAAGGAAGGAAACTAGAAAGGCTCAAAGTAAGGTTCAAGTGATGACAAGATTTCTGGTTTCAATCATTCAAGAAATGCCATGAATCATTTTTCAAAAATTTGTACACCAGGGCACTAATTCAGCTAGTATGCAAAGATGATCAACCCACAACTAAAAGATAGGCTCAAAGGGAGTAAGCATGTGGTTTAGGTGATCTCCACTTGACGAGTTTGGCCACTTTAACTCACTTAGATTGAAATCTAAGGTTCATTACTCAGTCAAGTAGAAAACAAATATCAAAGAACTCAACCTCGAAGCCACTTAAATGTTACCATCCTAGTGTCAACAACATGATCCAGGCATGATCCTTAGATTCCTAAGTACCCTACCAAGCACATAACAGCAAGTTCCTATTATTTTCCTCCATTTTTTTAATTTTGACCATACTTTCTTCCCTACTCCCCTCAAGAGACAAGGGGGTAGGCGGCTATGCTAGACTGTCCAACTCAAGGGTTGCCTAACAAAGGCACCCATTTTTTTTCAAAAATTTTTCAACAGAATTTTTTTTTTCCAGTCTTTTCACATGATAAAAAAAGGGGGCTACGAAGTATGCCTCACCCCCCAACTTATCATGAGCATTGTCCTCAATGCTCTTAAGCAAAGAAGAAAATCCTCAAGATAAGCTAGAGATGAAGAATACGAAGTAGACAAAAATTCTAATAAAAGAAGTGCAAAAGAACTCATGGCAACAGACAAAAAAGTAACTAAAAGATAAGAAAAAGAAAATATGTACAACAGTACCTCAATTCTTCTCTCTTGACTTACCCTGTTGAAGGTTCCTCGTAGATAGGATCCGACAGCTCTTCGATCAACTCCTCTTGTGGAAATCCCTCTAGAAATGGCTTCAACCGCTGCCCATTCACCTTAGAAAGGTACCCATTACCAAGATCCTCAATCTCCACTGCACCATGCTCAAACACTCTATGCACAATGAAAGGTCCTGACCATCTTGACCTAAGCTTTCCTGGAAAAAGGTGTAATCTCGCATTGTACAACAAAACTTTTTGACCAACTACAAATGTTTTCCGGGAAATCATTTTGTCATGCAATCTTTTTATCTTCCCCTTGTAAATCTGAGTATTTTTATAAGCATCTTTTTTCATCTCTTCAAGTTCATTCAAGTCTAATTTTCGATTCGAACCGGCGGCGGGCAAGTTGAAGTTCAAGTTCTTTAATGCCCAATACGCACGATGCTCCATCTCTACGGGCAAATGACATGCATTACCGAAAACTAACCTATAGGGAGACATACCAAGGACACTTTTATAAGCTGTCCGGTATGCCCAAAGTGCATCGGATAGACGGTTAGACCAATCCTTGCGGTTAGGGTTCACCGTTTTATCCAAAATATGTTTTATCTCCCTATTGGCCAGCTCGGCTTGCACATTTGTTTTGGGATAGTATGTCGTGGAGATCTTGTGCGTAATGCCGTACTTGGCCATAAGGACGCCAACCGGTCGATTGAAAAAGTGCGTTCCTTGGTCACTTATGATGGCATGGGGCATCCCAAAACGAGATAGAATGTGCTCCTTCGAGAACTTGAGTACCACTCTATGATCATTCGTGCGTGTGGGGATCGCCTCCACCCATTTGGAAACATAATCAACAGTCAAAAGAATATAGAGATTGCCAAAAGATGGGGGAAAAGGGGCCCATAAAGTCCATGCCCCAACAGTCAAAGATCTCTATCACAAGGATAGGATTCAACGGCATCATATTTCTTCTTGTTACTCCCCCCAACTTTTGGTAATTCTCACAATGTTTGCACACTTGATAGGCATCTTTGAACAATGTGGGCCAATAAAATCCGCTTTGAAAAATCTTTGCAGCGATTTTCTTTGCCGAAAAGTGGACTCCACATGCTCCATCGTGGCAAAGTGACAAAATACTTGGAATCTCTTCATGGGATACACATCGTCTAACCAATTGGTACGGGCAATACTTGTATAGAAATGGATCATCATAAAAAAAGTTCCTCACTTCTCTCAAAAATTTCCTTCTCTCTTGTGATGTCCAAGTACTAGGAACTTGCCCCGAGACCAAGTAGTTAGCGATATCGGCATACCAAGGAAGAGTAGCCATCGCATAGAGTTGTTCATCCGGAAAAGAATCAATGATTGGGGTGGTTTCCGATTCATTAAAAGTCAATCATGAGAGATGATCGGCCACCACATTCTCCACTCCCTTTTTGTCCTTAATGGTTATGTCAAACTCTTGGAGTAGGAGAATCCACCGAATTAGTCGAGGTTTGGCATCTTGTTTGGTGAACAAGTATTTCAATGCCGCATGGTCTGTGAAAATGACTATCGGTGACCCAATGAGATAGGATCTGAACTTGTCTAGGGCAAAGACAACAGTGAGCAATTCCTTTTCTGTGGTGGTGTAGTTCATTTGGGCCTCATTCAAGGTCTTGCTCGCATAATAGATGACACAAGGGAGCTTATTATGTCTTTGCCCCAAAACAGCCCCAATTGCGAAGTCACTCGCATCACACATAAGCTCAAATGGGAGATTCCAATCGGGGAACTGCATAATAGGTGGAGAAGTAAGCATACTCTTAAGAGTAGAGAATGCTTCTTCATAATGGGAATCCCAAACGAAAGGAACATCCTTAGCCAAAATATTTCACAAGGGTTTAGATATTGTACTAAAACCCTTGATAAACCTTCTATAAAAACCAGCGTGACCGAGGAATGAACGAATATCCTTCACACATTTGGGAATAGGTAGACTAGAAATGAGATTGATTTTAGCCTTGTCTACCTCGATTCCCTTTTCTGACATAATGTGCCCCAAGACAATTCCGGAAGTGACCATAAAATGGCACTTCTCCCAATTCAGGATTAACTTTTTACTCTCACATCTCACCAAAACTTGCTCAAGATGACTCAAGCAATCATCGAAGGTATTCCCAAAAACCGAGAAGTCGTCCATAAAATCTCAACGACCTTCTCAACTATGTCACTAAAGATGCCCATCATACATCTTTGAAAGGTCCCAGGAGCATTGCATAAACCAAATGGCATTCGCCGGTAGGCAAAAGTGCCAAATGGACATGTAAAAGTGGTCTTCTCCTGGTCCTCAAGGGTAATCTCTATTTGGTTATTCCCCGAATACCCATCTAAAAAACAGTAGTAAGCATGGCCGGCAACTCGTTCAAGAAGTTGGTCAATAAATGGCAAAGGGAAGTGGTCTTTTCGGGTGGATGAGTTAAGTTTCCGATAATCAATGCAAACTCTCCACCCGGTAATGGCACGGGTGGGAATCAACTCATTCCTTTCATTTGCCACAACAGTAACTCTAGATTTCTTAGGAATAACTTGGACGGGGCTTAGCCATTTGCTATCCGCAATAGGGTAAATGATCTTAACATCCAACAATTTCAGCACCTCGCTCCTCACAACATCCTTCATATGAGGATTCAAACGACGTTGTGGCTGTCGTGAGGGCTTAACATTCTCTTCCAAATGAATTCGGTGTGTGCATAGAGAAGGGTCAATGCCATGGATGTCCGCAAGCGTCCATCCAATAGCACCCTTGTGTAAGATCAACACCTCCATCCACTTTCTCTCCTCCTCCACCTTGAGACTTGAAGAAATTACCACTGGGTACGTTTGGTTAGGTCCAAGAAAAATATATTTCAGAGATGGTGGCAATTGCTTCAGCTCAAAAGTGGGCTGCTCATCAACCTTCCTCACAACATTTTTCAACTCTTCAAATCCCTCATCATTTTTCAGCTCACTCTCTTCTACAATCTCCTCCAATTTTTCCAAGTAGCCAATGTATTCCAACTCCTCGGGGGAAGGTACATGCTCCTCAACCTCGGCATTCACCAAACATGACTTAAGTGAGTCATTAACAAGATTGCTCTTGTAACAACCCAAAGTCTCCACCATATCTACTTCATGAACTTCCTCATCATCCCCCGGTGATCGACACACATTAAAAATGTTTAACTCCACAGTCATGTTACCAAAGGTAAGATGCATAAGACCATTTCGACAATTGATTTGAGCATTGGCGGTAGCCAAAAATGGTCTTCCTAAGATGACTGGGATTTGGGCAGCCGTGTTGGCCACCGGTTGTGTGTCAAGCACGATGAAGTCAACGAGGAAATAGAACTTCTCAATTTGGACAATTACATCCACTATCATCCCCCTATGCACTTTTACACTTCGATTCGCGAGTTGGAGGGTGATAGTAGTGGGCTACAATTCTCCCAAACCGAGTTGTTCATACACCGAGTAAGGCAAAAGATTCACACTCGCTCCTAAGTCAAGCAAAGCTTTTTGAAGCGTTACCTCCCCTATGACAATTGAGATTGTAGGACAACCGGGGTCCTTATATTTGGGAGGTGTGTCCGCTTTCAAGATGGAGCTTACTTGCTCCGCCATAAATGCTCTTTTTGACACATTCATCTTCCGTTTTACCGTGCACAAGTCCTTTAAAAATTTTGCATAGGAAAGAACTTGCTTGATCGCATCGAGTAATGGGATGTTCACTTTCACTTGTTTAAAGAGCTCCAAGATTTTAGGTTGGTGAGTTAGTTTAGGCTTAAGCCTTTGAGAGAAAGGAGCGGGGAATGGATAATTCCCACTCTTTTTTTCTGGTTTTGTTCCCTCTTCAACACTCTCCTCAATCACAACTCCCTTACCTTTTTCGTCTTTGGTAAATTTTGCTCTCTCCTCACCTTCTTTCAAGTTTCCCACTCGATTGTCCACAATCTTTCCACTCCGAAGTGTGGTGACAGCTTTTAACTCACCAACACTATTTTCATCAAGTGGAGTACCTTCAGCAGAATTCTGCTCCTTCACGTTGTGTTGGGGCTGAGCTGGAAACTTGCCCTTCTCTTGTTGCAAAATACCAATGGCCGTATTCATTTTCGTGATTTCGGCCTTCAATTCTCCCATGTCTTGCCTTGTACTTTGCATGAACTGATTGGTATTTTGCATAAAGAGAGATATTTGTTCCTCAAAATTTGTTTTGTTTGGTGGAATGTAGGTGGGCTATGATACATTGCCGTGATGATTTTGATATCCAAATCCCGATGATTGATGAGAAACTTGTCCTTGGAAATTTTGGAGTGGATAAGAAGGATTCGGCATGTACGGCCCTTGTGGTTGATGTTGGTTTTGTGAAGATGATTGATGTTGTTGATTAACATGGGCTTCGCCCTTCCAACTAAAATTCGGATGATTCCTCCATTCGGGATTGTAAGTCTCCGAATAGGGGGAATTAAATGATTTCCTTTGTTGTGTAGGTTGGTGTTGCCCAATGGCATTCACCACATGTTGCTCCTGAAGCATATCTTTAAATGCAGGAATTGTGGGGCAATCATGGGTGTTATGCTCTTGACTCTCACAGATTGTGCAAGAGGATTCCACCTTAGGTTGGGTGGTCACCTCGTGCACCTTCCTCACTTTCAACTGCTCAATTTTTTGGGACAGTTGAGCGATCCTCACTTGAAGATCCTCATTGTTTGTTAACTAATATTTTCCCCCTCCCGTGGATTGAGTGTTCCTTGTTCGGTCATTCGGATCAGAGGTATCCCATGACTGAGCATTTTCAGAAATGTGCTCAAAGTATTCAAAAGCCTATTCAGGATCCTTACTCAAAAAGTCCCCAATGCACATCATTTCAATGAACTGTCTCGTTTTAGGAGACGTTCCCTCATAGAAAAAGCTCACAAGTTGCCAAGGCTCGTAGCCGTGGTGGGGAATCGAGCTCAACAACTCTTTGAATCTTTCCCAGCACTGATAGAACGATTCATTGGGCTTTTCAGAAAAATTTTGAATCTGCTTCTTTAAAGCAATCATTCTATGTGCGGGGAAGAATTTCTTGAAAAACTCCTTGAGGAGCCCCCCCAACTTGTGATAGACCTTGGTCTCAAGGAATTGAGCCAAGTCTTCGCTTTATTTTTTAAAGAGAATGGGAAAAGTTTGATATAAGCGAAATCCTCTCTTTGGTTGTGTTCCAACATGGTCCGCACAATTTCCTTAAATTCCTTCACATGGAGGTAGTGATTTTCATTTTCCATCCCATGGAAATGTGAGAGATGTGGTAACAAACCTGGCCGAACAACAAATTATCTAGCCACAAGGGGAAGAAGAATACATGAGGAAGTAGATGACCATGAAGGACTAAGATAATCCCTCATGGTTCTAATTTGCACATCATCATGGTTACTCTTAATTTCCTTCTCAACATGTTGTTCCACTCTTTGTTGTTCAATTCTTTGTTGCTGTCCATTAATTCCAGCCCTCCCATTTTGATTCAACTGGAAATTTAGGCGGTTGGGAGGCATTTGGTTGTGATTTGGGAACTCCATGTGATTGTTAATCTGGAATTCCGCTTGTTGTTCTTCAAATTGTGGACGAGGATGGGGATTAAAGATTATGGGATCAGAATTTCGCCGTACCAATCTTTCCCTAGGAGCTCTTGTCCACATGTCAATTTAAATTCCCTCTCTCTCCACTCCAGGAATCACAAGTTACCTTACTCCTACTCCTACTCCTACAACAGGAATAAGACCAAGAATGGTTACCCAAATTGAATTGCAAGAGTGAACGGAAAGGTTACCTCAAAGCACAGCACAACAGCAGTAAGCAAAGAAAATTTTCAAGTGTGTGAACTCCCGGTAGTTAGCATTGGCTCTACCGGGAATGCACAGCTTAATTGTTTAGCAGATTTTTCCTTCACCTTGGACTCTCGGTACTTGAAGATTGTACTCCCGGTAGTTCCAGTCGCAGTTCTTTTTTCAGTTCCTTCAACTTCCACTGCAGGCTTGTTCTCCCGGTAGTTCGGAATTGGACTCCCGGTACTTCGAGCTACAGTATTTAGCCCCTGAACGTTTGCAGAAAAAATTCTTAGCACTTATAACTGGACTCCCGGTAGTAGGAATGGATTACCGGGAATGCAATTACATCTGCTTCACCAAACATGCTCTGTTTTCTGCGAATTCATGCCTTGTTTTTCTGATTTTCTGAATTTTTTGAATATTTTTGGATTTTTTTATAATTTTTTAAAGATCTAAATGGATGCACTAACTACGGAAAACTAAAATTAACGCCAAGTCCCCGGCAACGGCGCCAAAAATTTGCTTGGCTCTCCAACTATTCAACGAGAATGTGGAAAATAAATTGACTTCTAAAGTTTTTATGAGATAAGATTAGTGAAAAGAAATTACCCAAGCGCAAGTAATTCGATTCACAAAAATTGCCAATCAAGCATAATACACTGGTGAGTACCAGGTCATTTCTACAAGGACTTGGGGAATTCAATTTTCCTTCGTGAAGTGCTTTTTTATGGATTCTAATGAAGAAAATTGTGAAATGATTTGGGTCTCCAGAATTCTGGAATGGAATTCAATCAGTTTGAAAACGATTCGAATTAAAATTAATAATAGAAGAAGAATCTAATTCTCAGATTTAAGGTAATTGAATTATCACACACACACTCTCTAATCAAAAGTTGAATTAATAGGATAACTTGTGATGGAAATTACAAATCGCTTTAGAGTTGATTCTTCATAAGCATGAGATGTGCCAATCTTCTGATTGTCAACAAAGCATCAAACTAAAAATCAACTGGACAACGAGAGGAAATTCCCCAGAATTACACCTCAATTCATGATTCCACAATTTGTGCATGAGAGAGAGTGTGAGAACAATCTAACCACCTCAGATCCTTGAATTAGATCCTAAGGGATTTTAGCCCCTTATTGATCTAAATTCTACTGATAAACAATCTGAAACAATTAAACCCATAATTGAATGCAACAGTAAAATTCTGAATAAAACTCAATTTAATAACTGAAATGGAAATCAAATGAGAGTTATGCAAGGATCTATGCTAGAAATGAGAATTAATGGAGAAAAACAACTTGAAATCCAGAATCTACTGTATCAATTTCTACCTCTATATCCTACTTTCTACTGCTATTCATAAAACTAAGAGAGAGAGAGAGAGAGAGAGAGAGAGTATTCTATCCGAAAAGTAAAAACTAACTGACTCCCTTTTCCAACTAAATCTTTTTCTTTAAATACTAACCCTAGAGAACACGCCAAAATCACATCAAGTAGTCCTTCCAATTCCTCAGAATTAAACTTCTGACCAAAAGTCTGTTAACCGTGTGCTGCTTCCTATCACCAGGAGTATGAGCTCGGATAACCGGTACTCCGCTTCTTTCTTCCTTACTCGCTTCTGTTCCACCGGTCATTGGCCACTAACTACCGGGAATTCGGGCCTCTGTATTTCCTGCACTCTCCTGCAACTTCCTTCTGCAACTGTACTCCCGGTCATTGGATAATGGAGTACCGGGAGATGGCACCTTCTTCAGAACCTTCAGCTATTTCTTCATGCTCTCCCGATCATAGGAGACTGGACTACCGGGAGTTGGAGCCTCGGTACTTCAAGGATGCAGTCTGTTCTCTATCTCCGGTTATTGAGGCCTTCCACCGGGAGTCCAGGCTTTCTCTTCTTCCTCTTTCCTCACCTTCTACCGGGAATTGGGTCGAACTTTCGGGAGTTCACCCTTTGCTTACCTTGCTAGCTCATTCCTTCCAACTTCCTGCAGAATATTCTCAAGCACAACTAACACTTTGCCAAAGACAAGTTAAAATCCCCAATATTTGATTAACAACCCAAATTCTATCTTGCAATTAAATTCCACTATTTCTTGAGTTTTAATCAATGAAAGCAGAGCAAAGTGAAGACATAAAACCTTAATATTGGCACTATTGAGTGTCAATCACCCAGTTATATCCGAAACTGGTACCCAGAAGCAAGGAGTGCATCCCAACCCATCTTGAACCCGGTTTCCACAAAGAAGATTGTCACCAGCCAACCTCGGTATCGATTCCCATGGGGCTAGAACTAGTTTCTAGAAACCTAGCTGCATGAAGCCTTTGTTCCAGACACACCTGGTACCAGTTGCGTGTGACCCCAGTACCGTTTTCGAGGTCAGCGGGGTGCCATACATATGGGCTATTTTGGGCCAAAACTCGGGTTATATCATTTTAATCAAGTTTAGGCATGGGATTAAGCTTCATTCAGGGTGTTTAAGCCATTTGGCTTGCTTAGGAGTATAAAAGAAAGACCTACTGAACTCCTAGGTATCTTTGAACTTGTTTTTACTGCTTGGTGGCTGTGGTAGTAGACTTAGAGCAGAATTTTAATTTCTTGTTGGGTTTGGGTAAAGGATTGTAAGTGGAATCCATCTCTCTTGTTATTTTATTAAGTTTTCAATTGAATACAATGAACTCCTTTGTTTTGATTTCATTCTTTGCTTTGTTCTACAGTAGATCTATAGAGAACTAATATCCTAGGGTCAGATTCAAGGGGAGTAAACCCTTCCCCTATCCATGGTGATGGATTCTTCCATTTTGGCTTAATACTTCCATCCAACATATAGCACTTGGTTATGATTTCGATATTCATGAACGAGTATATTTTATATGCCTTTGATTAGTTGTCGACAACGTCAGTTGGCACATCTAATGCTTAGAAATATAAGTATTACTATGAGATTAGAATTACTCAAAATTCACAAGTCCTAGATGTTGGTATTGCATTCAGTGAATTTTATTTATCCAAGGAATTTTATTTCCATAGATAGGGTGAGGAAGAAACCTAAGAATCCAATTTCCTTTAGTTATTATTTAAAACTTAATTTCAAGTTGCTTGCAAATCATCACAAACGCAACCTTTCGTTAACTTAGGTTTTTAATTTCAATTTAAAGAAAGCTTTTGAAGTTGCCCTAACTCCAGTCCTTAAGAATTCGACTCGGTACTTTACCAGATTATTGTGTTACATACGACATTGGTATTCCTACGCTTGGGAAGAACAATCATTTGCGACAAGCACTCTTTGATATAGGGCCATGACAAAAATGTTAAAAGCCATCATGTTCAAAACCCAAAAGGGAGCTGGGAAAAAGTGGGAAAATAAGACCAATATAGGATCCTGTAATACAACTATACAAATTTCTTAAAAGTCAACACTGGTGGAAAATCTAAAAGGGTAGTGGTGACAAAAATGATAAATGACAAATAAATTAAAATAAAAATCAACAAACACGTCAATGAGGCCTAATAGAAGAAGGTTTGGTTTCCAAAAAGAAGAATAGTATCTACTTTTGCCCATGCAATGTTTGTCCAAGTAGTCAATTTTAACAAATTTAGATTCTGTGGTTCGGAGTCAAAACTTATACACTGGGACAGAAAGTCTGTGCTAAGATTTTAAGATCGTCATGTATCGAAAGGGTAACTAAAAGAAAAACTATCATCTGTTGTTAATATTTATTAAATTATTTACTGACAAATAAGTGAGCTTTAAAACATTTTAAAAGGAAGAATACATGCATTTGAAATGTGTTGTAATTGTTATATTTTATTTATAGTTGTTTCAAAACATTACAATAATGTATGAGATACATGTGTTAACAAAATGGAAATTTGCAATAAGAAACTTAATGAAGGAGATGAATGAGCAAGTAGAACACTTAAATTCCCTCACAACTCAATAAGAAAGGAGTCCAAAAGGTCTTGAATATTAACCAATCGATGCGACTAAGCATCTAGACAAATTTTTAGTGGAACAAAATATGAAACTTGGGACTGGGACAGAAAGCTATGGGGCAGAAAATCCAGAGATGGGGCATTCAAAATACCATTTCCTAACCTTTTCTAACTTATGACAAATGGCCAATGTCATCCTTCCAGGGTCGGTGTGAGAACCTCATATTTAGAAACCAATGATAGCATAAGGCCCGAAGAAAGCCAAGGTGTCACGCCTCATCCTTGATAACTGTAAAGCCAACTATCTAAAGATGATACGTGACTACAACATCAACTAATACACGACAACTGAAATAAAAACACTATTGATCTGATTATAATACTTAGATGATACAGACTCCAATAAGGAAAAATGATTACTGGACAACATGTCCTATAAAACTCAACCACAACACTACTACAACTCCATTGCAACACTACTACAGCTCTGTACAAAAAGCAGACTCAAAGTGAGAGCTAAACACCCTCTCAAAAGAAATAAGCAAAAGACTCAACTCTGCCACTACAACACTGACAACCACCAAAACACAAACAGTTGGACTGGACTGTGGACTCTAGCTCCAAGTACATAAAAAGAAAGGCACAAGCATGCATCAGCAACGATGGCTGGTGAATACTAAAATGAAAAGCATAAAGAAAAGAAGCAAAAATAGCTAAGGATCACCATCTCTTTTAAAATTACACATACATCCTTTCTCAAAATCATTTTCTTTTATGAAATCACCTTTTTTCTCACTCACACAACTTCTTTTCACACATCTCTTATATATAATTATATATATCTCAAATCTCCGTTTTTATCATATTTACTCAACACAAAACACCATTTTTGATTTCTTAAATAATCACCATTTAATTTCTCAACTTGTGGAATCACCAATTCAAGTAAACAGATCATATAGATCTACACCACACCACACCAACCTTATATACTCGTACAATAATAGCCAAGGGTCATTAAAGCCCGGTGACCAACCGTTTTTGTCAGATCTGATACTCTAGGTGTAACACTCCAAAAATCTTAACGAATTCTTTTCGTC
>NMUG010006874.1:0-12355 GCA_002855965.1 Monotropa hypopitys | reverse complement strand
CCCACAGACACTGGAGCTAAGTCCCACCGTGAACGCCAATTGTGGTGACCAGTTTCTGCCCGAAGCTTCTTTTGGACTGCTGGACCTTCGGACGCTGGGAGTCGGTCCTGACCGGAGGCTGGGGTGGTCCCTGCAAACAAGTAAATGGGGGTTATTGTGTTTGGCTCCTGCAACACAAGGGTGAGTGCCCGCCGGTGGGGTTTTACCAACGGAGCCTCCGATGCTTAAGTTAGAACCATTTGGAGAAGAGGTTAAGCACAAAACGGGGGAGGCCGGACGGTTAGCGGTCGGGGATCAAGGATTGGATCCCGTGAATAGTACCCACAGGGGGTATTTATAGGGAAATGTTGGCTTGGGGCTCACGAATGGTGAATGGGCCGTTCGTCACGGGCCTCATAATGGGCCAGGACGGTTGATTGGTCGGGTCAGGTCGTACGGACGGGGTATTACGGTGAATTCCGCATGATAGAGACAGGAGGGAAACCCTCCGGGTGGTCCGGTCCGTTCGGTGAGGAGTCGGGGGCGGCGTTGTAGGCTGCCAAAGGGCGCAATCCGGAGGCCAAGGGTCGGTGGAGATGCGGAACCTTCGGTGCGGTCGGACCGGCCAGGCCGACTTGCTAGTGTTTGGTTTGTGTGGTCTTTTTTCTACCAAGGCGTGGGTCCGGTCACCACAGAAGGATAAGCAGATTTGATAGTTCGTACTTTAGTTCAGGTGAGTACTTAGAATCTTATAAATTCGAATAGATATTTATTTATATGGTTTATCAAAATTATTGCATATTTTTAAAAATTTATGAAAATAGGAAATTTCTACGGATCAAGCATGTTGTGGAAGATGGTTTTGTAATAAAATGAGTTGTGAATTTTGAAAAAATAAGATGTGGATTTTCAGAAACACGAGTTATAAAGATTTTTAATAAAACGAAAGAAATGAGAGGATTTTGAAATAATAAGAAGACGAGATTTTATGATTACGATGTAATTACCTTGAAACCCACCTCAAGATTTATGTCAAAGAATTAAAGCCTACTTCCAGGCTAATGTGAGAGAGTTTTGGCTTGGTCCCATGGGCAAAATTGGGTGATATGTTTTCCATATTGCTGGGAGGGCGACGAGCAGACCCTGATTCGTTATTGGTATACCTATCCAGAATGTTTCACAGGGTAACAGTACTATCATAACTCTAGTTTGAAGTTAAATGATTCTTGGCTATTAGGGTTCTAAGATGAGATGATGCTGGATTTATGTTGTTGGATCCTTTATTCGATCATATGATAGATTTTGTGATGGATTTATGATAGAGATTTTTATGATATACTCTATGATGGGATTTGTAATGAAAAAGAAAAGATGGAGAAATGGTTTTTAAAAAATAGATGGAAAATGATGGTTTAAAAATAAAAAGAGATTCATATATTTAAAATTGATTTTGGAAATGAGTAAGATGATTTTTAAAAAGTAACTTGATCCATATCTATTTTTATTTCTCTTATTTATATTGTTCACTGAGCCGTTGTTTGCTGACATATTTTTATGCTATTTATTCTATGTGATTATGACTAGCGTTGTCCACCTATCCTACAACATCGTGGTGGAGGTTTTGATTTAGTCTTTTCAGTTAGTAAGTAGTTGTATGAGAGTTTATATTTTGTTGTATCAGTGAGAGTCTTGTAATCATTTTAGTCATTTGAGTGGGTTGAGTTAGGACTTTGTTTGCCGAGTTTGTTAAGTTCAGTTTGTATGTTTTAATATTTTATATTAATGAGATATCATTTTTAGTTTTATGAATTTTATTTATTTAGAGTTATTGTTAATTAATTTATGTATTGTCACATTACTATTTTGAATAATTATTTTTATAATTGATGCTTCAGTTTTCGGCACGGCTCGACTTCGCCTAGAACTTTTCTCGATCAGACTCTTCCTCCTTGCTATGAACTGCCGCGACCTGCAAAGGGGACCGATCCAGAGACACACAGAGAGGGGGGTGATGCCTCCGAACCGCCTCCGACGATCAAGTCAATAATTGTTTGAGAGGGAGAGAGAATTGACGAAGTATAAACGGGTGAGAATGAATGCGTACCTTCTTTTCCTTTTATCTTTACCTTATATACCTTGTAACCAGGATCTCGTAACCCTAGCCACCACCTCCGCCCCTTCGGGGGAGCGTTTTCCTCCTTTCCTTATACGCCGCAATCATCAACGGTTATTTCCTTATCCGTCTAGATCCACTCCGACATTCTCGACAGTTGTTAGAGTAGCGTAGTCGTGTCTCCCTTATCAAGGACTCTGCCATGCGTCTCGTTTGGAGTGCATTACAATATCATAAACCACGTCATTTCCGATCTATTGCCCTACATATCCTGTTCTGGTCACAATCCAAGCTCGTAACTCGAGATCAAGCCTGAGCTGACATCCTAAAATGTAGCTGAGCCGACCTATCCACCGTTTCCGTTATCAATAAATATTTGGATTGGAATATTACATTGAATCACTTCTTTGTTCTTATCTCCCATTCGGGTGGCATTTGTCAAAAACAAATCTAACCAAGTAACAAAATAACATAAGTAAAATACAATTGATACAATTGGTTGATATAACTTGACAATGATACTTCGGGACTATAAAAGCATCTCTAATGGGCTAGCAAAAAAAATTAGTCAATATGTTAGTTATATGACAAAAAATGTAAAAGTGGGACCCTTTTTTATTTGTTAAGAGTGTGTTAATTTTAAAAATGAATGTGTTGTATTGTTGTAGTTAAAGTGTGTGTTAGTGTTAGTTAAAGTGTATAAAATTATATCTAAAATAATATATGAAAATAATATTTTACATTTTTTTCTCTCTCCCCCTTCTCTCTCTATCTCTCTCATCTCTCATGGAGTGGGGCCAAATTAATATTAGCTAAGTGCCTCTCTAGACTTAATTAACACTCTAACTATTCTACTAGTTAACCTCACCTTAACTAATACTAACTACATGCACTAAAGATGTAAAAAACATTATTGTTAGTTAGTCAAGTAAACTATACCATAATTATGCTCTTAACTATGTGCACTAGAGATGCCCTAACTATTTAATAAATTTTGTCGGTATTTAGTTCCCTAAAAAAAAAGGAAAGGCGAGGTATTTCGTGAAGATTAGTAAACAAGTATTAATACCGATCACACCAGAGTACCCCGTATTTAAGAATCTCCCGATCTAGCTCTCTCTCTCTCTCTCTCTCTCTCTCTCTCTCAATGTCAGCCTCGCTGCATTCTCCGCCTTCCTCAACTCTCGCCTCCTCTCTTCAAGTAAGGATCTTGGCTTTCCATATGGAAATACATATATGTATGTAATGCATTGATTGCTCAATTTGTGATTTTGGATTGGACAGAAGGCAAGGTTGAGGTTCATTATTTGCTCCGCAAAACCAAATTTCAACCTCAAGTCTCACAGATCGTTTCCTCAAATCCGAGCTTCAAATGGCTTCTCATCTTCTCTTGATACCGGTCCCCCATGTCTACCTATATTTTTATGCTAAATTCTGTAAATGTAGATGTATTTGGTCATATGATGGAATTTATTGTATTTTCTGTGTTATTGGTGCTTTAAGGTTCAAACACTGAGTTAGACTCTGTGTCAAGCTACAGCCAGATCGTTCCTGATACTGTCATTTTCGATGATTTCGAGAGGCGAACACTTCCTCGCTAAATTTCCATTTTCTGTCTTTATTGCTTCGGTTGATTCATTATTTATTGCTTCCAAAATATTGTTTTGCAATTCACAGGTTTCCTCCAACTTCTGCAACCGTTAGCTCATCTCTCCTCCTCGGTATCTGCAGCCTCCCTGATACAACATTCAGGGTAAGTATTCAAAAGCTGTTTACTCGTTCATTCATCTACACATGCATATTGCAATTATATGTGTATGTAGGTATAAATCTAGGCAGAGTATTTTTTATTACAATCTGATACAGATATGTAGAGATTTAACCTATGTAGTTTGTATGCATAAATGCTCTTAAAACTTGAAAGCGGGGTCACAAAATTGGCAAATCAATCACAATTTGACATTTGAACACGTATAAGTCCTACATGATTGCAATAATATTTTCTTGTCTATGCACACAAGATTGTGGGTATGATTCCTTTTTTTAATATATTCGTGTCTTGGATGCAGAATGCTGTGGATATGGCATTGGCAGATTCCCAGTGCTATGGTCTGCAAAGCTCTGATAATCAAATGTCCTGTTTCTTTAACAAGGTTGGTATGGGTCCTTATAATTTATCATTCTCATTAGTTTCCTCTCCAATATGAAAAAATGCAGGAAGTTGTGGGTGTTTCCTAGAATATAGGTTTATAGTTGGATAGCTTGTTGGTCTCACAGTTGAGCATGAACCGTAGGCATTAGTGAATGTTGGTGGTGATCTTGTAAAGCTAGTTCCTGGTCGAGTTTCAACAGAAGTGGATGCTCGTCTTGCATATGACACACATGGTATTGTTAGGAAGGTAGTGATTTCTTCTGAATCTTTACTCCTTTGTTTTGGTTTTAATGTTCCCTCTCATGACAGGCTATACCTTTGGTATTCTGAGGTGGTTGGCAAATATTTACTTGTATCAAGTTATTGTTGGAAAACATTTAGAGTGCTTGATTCATTTAATAAATCATGGACTACCATGAAAACTAAAGGGGAAACAAGCCAGTTTGAGAAAATGACGAGACACGGAAACTATCCCCATTGCTTTTAACAAATATTTTTCCCCAACTTGGTCTAAGCCTCAGCACAGGCCACTCTAAGCAACCATCGTCCAGTATGCAAAGGCAAAACTCAATTGTGTGCACTTACCAAAGAGATTTGAACCCGGTCTCAGAATGTGCAAAATTAGAAGAATTGAGAAATAATCGGTGTTCTAGGCGTTAGGCGGTACCTAGCAGCCCCGACTAATGGGTTCTAGACGGGTTCGGGAGCTTGGTGGGCTAGGAAAGATAGGCGGGCTTAGACGGAAAATTGGAATAAGTCGTGGAGGTTTTAAAATTATTCAAAATTTAGGGATTTAAACTATCATTTTACCCTAGAATCAAAATAAGTTACGTCTTAGAGAGTTTATGACGAAGAATGTTATGTTTTTAAGTTTTTTAATAGTATTGATGCTTTAAAGTTTGAACTATTATTTTTTCCTAGTGTTCGTGTATTTGGTGGAAGAATAGGTTTTGGACTATGATACGAAGGAATATTATATATTTCATGTTAATAAATAAATAAATAATAAAAAAAATAAAAATCCCTAGGCGGTAGGCCCCCCTCGACCGCCCGCCTAGCGCCTTTTAGAACATTGGAACTAATAAGACAACAAATGAGCAAGGGGTATTTTCTGTTACTTAAGATGTGAAATCTACATTGTGGTAATAGAATCTTATAATTATTACAAGGGATGAGTGCTTTTTGTTTCATGGTTTCAGGTCGTGAGCCCGAAAATGGCTAAATGATTTTCCTATAAAACAACTCGGGATAAGGAATATTAAGTTCCACTAAAAGTTCATAACTAAACCCAAAGAGAAGATATTACATTAGATTAAGAGAAAAGTTCAAAAAATGAACCTTTGCTGCATGCCTGCTTCACATGTGAGTGCCTACCCAATATTTGTGGACTTATGGACTTTTCATCCGCTCCTGAATGATGCATAGTTTCGGTAGATCTTTGTCTTGTTCAAATTAATATTTTTTTTCATTTGGAGCCTTCACGAAATTAACAAGGAAACCGAAGTGGGAAGCCAATAGAAAGGAGTACTTTGAATGACACACATAAGTACTGGCTTATACAAATTACAAAGAACTAGAAATTAAGCTGGGTGAAATTTCAAAGTCTTGAATAAAAGCGAGAGAGTGAGACAATACAAAGAGAAAAAGAATTGTATTGAATGATGTGATTTGTTTACAAGAGGATTTCCTATTTATATACTTAGTCTAAGGGGAATGCTTCCTAATATTTCCAAAGTGGGACAAATCCACAAATGCTATATATACACTCCCTCAAACTCAAGGTGGTAAGATGTAGATCAACCTGAGTTTGGAGACCAAATCTTGAAGATGTCATAGAGGATAAGCCTTAGTAAAGACATCAGTAGTCTGATAGACGGAAGTAACGGAACGAAGTGCAATGGTGCCAAGAGTAAGATGATGATGCACGAAGTGACAATCAATCTCGATGTGCTTTGTGCGCTCATAAAAACATCATTATGAGCAATCTGAATAGACTCTGACTATCACAACTGATGGCAGTTGCAGTGGAGTGAGCCACTCTCATGTCCTCAAGTAACCAACGAAGACAGAGAAGTTCTTGAGTGACATCTACGATACTCAACTTCGGTATTAGAACAGGCAACAAGAGTTTGCTTCTTACTACACCAGGAAATAAGAGAATCTTTGAGAAAGAAGCAATATCCCATAGTTTAGTGACGGTCAGTAGGGTCCCCTTCTGAATCTGTATCGGAGAAGGCACGTAACTTGAGAGAAGAGTGAGCAAAGAAGTGGAGTTCATGATAGAGAGTACCCTTAATGTATCTTAGAATGCAAAGAACAACTGCATAATGAGGTAAATGATGAACAGAGAGAAACTAGCTTGCAAAATGGACGACATAGGCAATATTAGGATGCGTAACTATGAGATAAACAAGACTCCCAACCAGCTGCTGATATAAGGTAGGATCATCGAGAGGTGTGTCATCCATAGGTGTGAGCTTAGAGTTGGGCTCAAGTGGAGAGGTCTAGGTCTTGGAGTCTGTGAGTCCTGCACTAGTGAGAAGATCAGAAGCATACCTGGCCTGAGAAAGATAGTATCCCATGGAAATAAAAGTGATCTCAACTCTCAGAAAGTAATTGAGATTGCCGAGATCTTTCATCTCGATATGCTGGTTGAGATATGTCTTGAGATATGAGATGCCCACCAAGTCATCCCCTGTAATAATCATGTCATTCACACAGAGGAGCAAAAGTATAGTGCCTCGGCCTGTTTTCCTGTTGAATAAAGCTTAATTATAAGGACTAGAAGTGAATCCAAAGTCTTTAATGATGGTGTTGAACTTGGCAAATCAAGCTCGAGGAGCTTGCTTGAGACCAACGAGAGCCTTGCGGAGTTTGCAGACTTGTTGAGGGCGGGTAGAATAACTAGGAGGAGGTCACATATAGTCTTCGTCTGTAAGGTCACCATTGAGGAAGGTATTCTTCACATCCATCTGAAATAATTCCCAATGGCGAACGACAACGACTACAATTAGGCTGCGAACTAAAGTGATACGAGCAACTGGGGCAAATGTCTCCTTATAATCAATCCTATACTCCTGTGTAAAACCCTTGACTACGAGACGAGCCTTGTAGCGACCAAGGAACCCATGAGAGCGAGTTTGATTTTGTAAACTCACTTGCAGCCCATAACATGCTTGCTACTAGGGAGATCTACTAAATTCCAAGTGTGATTCTAGTCCAGTGCTTGCAGTTAATCAGGCTCATGATGTGAGAGAATAGTTGAGAACACAACATAATAATGAAGATGAGCATATAAAATTTTTACCCATTCACTACGTCTAGGGGGATCAGGAGTTAGTGCAGAATCATCGGACATAGTAGACAATTCAAGAGAGACCATGGTGGACAACTCTGATGAGGCAGACAAATTGGATGGAGATGTTGTATCTGGACAAGTGACAGGAGGAACTGATGTGGATGCTGAATCTAGATAGGGAGTAGTATCTGTATCAAAGGTGTCAGGAAACAGATCGGCTGAAGGATCAGTGAAGAAGGGAAATGTTTACTGGAGGGGATAGATGAAATTGGGACATAGAGGAGAACAATTTGTGTTCTCAGAAGACAATATGTCGGTACACACGGAGACGTTTGCAGTAGGGATCCCAACACCTATAACCTTTATGTTCAATATCATATCCCCAGAAGCAACAGAGACGGACACGAGATTCTAATTTGGTGCACTAATGAGACTGAAGTAAGACAAAACATGCACAACCAAAGGATAACCATATAGACGCTCACAGGGTGATTGATTTGTAGAAAGGGGAGACGGAACATGGTTCATGTTATGAATGGCTATGAGAGAAGCTTCGTCCCAAAGACGTTCAGAGCAAGATGCACTAATAAGAAGGACACATGCACTGTTCAAGATGTGTCTGTGTTTGCACTCGGCACACCCAATTTGTTGGGAGTTGCAAGAAAGAGTGTCATAACGGCGAAGGAAACTGAGAACACAAGAGTCTTTATATTCAACAACATTGTCAACACAAAATATTTTAATATTACGAGAGAATTGAGTTTTGACCATGTTTGCAAAATCAAAGTATAGTTGTGATATCTCTGACTGACTGTGAAACATGTATATCCAAGTATAACGAGAGTAATCATCAACAAAAATAACATAGTATCTAGATCCCCAATAATGGAGGTAGGAGAGGGTCCCTAAACATCAGAATGGATCAAGTCAGATGGTGCATTAGTAAGCGACAATGTCGATTGTTTGACGAGTTGACAAGATAAACAATCAAAAGGCTCATTATTAATAGACCCAAATTGACCACTAGATACTAAAGTTGTAGATGACCAATATAGGCATGACCTAAGTGAGAATGCCAAAGATCGAGGGAGGAGGCAGAGGAGATGGATGCAGCTGTCTGGAAGGATGGAGCTGGGCAAGAAGGTGTGAAGGTTGATGAGCTCAAAGAGACGACCAACCTTACGACCCATCCCAAGCATCTGTCCCATCTTTGAATTCTGCATACAACACTCAGAAGCAGAGAATATGACATTTAGTTCAAGTTCACATAGTTGACCAACAGATATAAGGTTTAGAGTGTGGTTGGGAATAAAATATGTATCAGGAAGAATGTATGAGATGTGAAGATTGTCCCTATATGACTGACCAACATACATGAGCCATCGGCAATGTGAATGAAAACTGTATGATGAGCAAAGTGTTGGATATAGAAAATAGAGGGATCAAAGGACATCTGATTGCAACAGACAGAATAAAAAACCAAAATGAGACACCTGGAGTGACTGACATAACAGTAGAGGGTGTGGTACCAGACTGGGCAAGGACCTGTTTGATGAGATCCTCAAGATGGGCTATAGAGAATCCTTCGGCAGAAACAACAAATGATGAACCTTCAGCAGTGTTGGCAACGGATTTGGAAGAACTACCTCGTGGGATATGTGACAGAGAGCGTATATTCGGATTCTTGATTCTTGAAGCAATCACTCTGATAATGTTCGGGTGCTTGCTTCTTACAAAACTAACATATGTGTGTAGGGCAATCCAAGAGAATATGAACAAATTACTTACAGAAAATGCACCACAGTTTGGAGGAAGATGATTGATTACCTTTGAAGGTGAACGGATCCCCCTATGGGTAGCATACACAACATCAGTAGTATGAGGAAAACGGGTGACAAGACAAGTTTCCTCTGAAAGGAGCTCAAAAATGGCATGCTCCAAACAGGGTAAAGGGCTGCGATGAAGTAGAGAAGTACAAACATACTCAAAGCCATCAGAGAGAGCCATCGGAAAGAGAACCAGACATTGGTGGTCCCGATAAGTAGTGAACATCTCTGCATCGATGTGATCTTTCCACGAGGTTTCAGAAATAGCCAACTAGTCCCAAACAATAGTGCATCTTAGAGAGAAAGCTGTTAATGGTCCGCACACGTTGTTGTTTCAAGCGGTGGAGGTTGGTGAGAAGTTTATATTGATGAGGCAAGTCAGTAGTGTTTTACCAGGTTTGCAGGAAATCCCAAAGAGACTTGGCAGTGGTGAATCTTCCAAATTGGAGGCCGATGGAAGGAACACAATTGTTGCTATACCAAGTCATGATCTGATGGTTCTTGCTATCCCAATCTCAAGACTCCAGAAAATTAACACCAGGTTCTTCAACGGCTTGCTGAGGGATGATGCTATCATCAGTGACGTAACGCCAGAGATTGTGGCCTTTGAAAAAGCTGTACATAGCTTGATCCGATACAGTGTAATTAGGTCCTTCCATAATGATCGTAATGTGTTGTGAGGCCTCAAGACGCTCTTTAGTGTAATAAACACTTGAGAGAGACAGATGTGAAGTGGCAAAGTTTTGACTAAATAAATGTCAAAACAATAGGGAACGAGAGTGGATTGGTCAGGAAAAGACTAACTGAGTCCAAACAAGATGGAACTGAGCTGTCAAATCGACCTAGATGACTGATGGAGTGATGGACAAGACAACGGCTATAGAGAGGATACTACAAGAAATATTTCTGATGTGAAGGATCCACTAATAGTGGGAATCACAGAACATACTCAACCCTTGATAGATCAATGTTAAACAAGAAGTATTTCTAATGTGAAAGATCCACTAGTAGCAGTCACAGAGCATAGAGCATACTCAACTCTTGATAGGACAAGGACCACTAAAATAGCATCTCTGATACCATGTTGAATAAAATAGAAAGTGATACAATACAAATAGAAGAAAGAATTGTATTGAATGATGTAATTTGTTTACAAGAGTTACGTCTTATTTATATACTTAGTCTAAGGGGAATGCTTTCCAATATTTCCAATGTGGGACAAATGCACAAATGTTATATATACACTAACATCACCCCTCAAACTAAAAGCACTTTAGTTACGATAAGTTCTAACTTGGTTTTTAATTTTGCAATTTAAAAGGTTGATTAATTCTCACCCAGTGTTCTAAAAATCGGGCTAGGCAGGCGCCTAGGCGCTAGGCGTGACCCTCCCACCTCGATTAGTGGGTTCTAGGCATTTTCGGCGACAAAAGGAGTTAGGTGGCACATAGATGGAAAGCGGTGGGTAGGCGTAAAATTGAAAGAATTAAGGGTTTCTGTCGTAATTAAGGGTTTCTATTGTAATTGAAAGAATTGATTTTCGATTTTGCAAAATCGATTCAAATATCTCGTCTGTTCTTCTCAACTGATCGTGTGCGTTACCTCCTCTCCTCTTCTCCAATCGCAGCTCCGTCAGTCATCGATTCAAAACTGATTCAAAACATCTCTCGTTTGTTCTTCTCAATCGATCGTGCATTACCCCCTCTCATCTTCTCCAATCGCAGCTTCGTCAGTCATCGATCTCATGTGCGTAACCATCTCTCTTCCCTTATCTAGTTCTAGCATGCTCCTTTCCCCTCCCTTTCTTGGCAGATTACTGTTGTCGTAGATTACTATTGCCGCATGGGTGTTGCTCCAAAATCGATTCAAAATAGTGTCGCATGGATGTTGCTCCCACATGTTCTTTTCTTCAGATTATGAGTAAAACGTTAATCAAAACACTATTCTAAAATGTGCGGATTTGAACTCTGTTCTATACAATACAAAGATGGCTTCTCATGCAACATCTAATTCATATTTGAACCAAGTTCTGAAACGTGCGTCTAGCGATGTTGGATAGGACTACGGGATGTTGGTGGATCCTAAAAATCTTGACAAGGCAAAGTGCAAATTGTGTGGAAAAATATGTAGTGGTGGAATTTATCGAATCAAACAACACATAGCCCACATCAAAGGTAATATGTTCTCATGTCCAAATTCAACGGATGGAGACAAGGCTAAGTGCATAGCCGCAATAGAAGAGGCAAGAAATAAGAAAAAAGGAAAGAAAGAACACAACAAGAAGTTAGGGAAGAAGTACAAATCTTTGATGATGATGATGAATAATTGGAAGAGGTAGGGTCCAAGAAAAGGCATCATATTTTTGGGCCTATGGATAGATTTGCATCAGCTATCGATCCCGATTCTTCAATGGATACAAGTAAAAAGAGATGACAACAAAACATTAATGATGCAATTTAGAAGAAAAGAACACATAAAGTTCATCAATACTTATCCAATTGGGTGTTTGAAGTAGGTATTCCTTTTCATGCTATTGATAATGATAGTTTCAATAGATTTGTTGAAGCGTTGGTTAATTTGGTCCGGGTTACCAACCTCCAAGTCAATACCAATTAAAGGAGCCATTGTTGAAGGAGGCGGTTGAAAGGACTAAGAATGCATTGAAGAAGCAAGAAGAAGAGTGGGCTGTGAAAGGATGTTCCATTATGACCGATGCTTGGACCGACCTAAAAAGAAGTATTATGAACTTATGTGTCAATTGCAAGGAAGACAAAACTTTCCTTTCTTCTAAGGAAGATCCCGAGGATGCACACACCGGGCAATATATTTTTGAATATGTTGACAAATGCATTGAAGATGTCGGTATACAACATGTAATTCTAGTGGTGACCGACAATGCTACCAAGTGAAGATAGTAAGGCCCAATCATGGATTGTTGAAGGGGGTGATGATGAAGAAGTGGAGAACGGTTTGGGACTTACTTGGGG
>NMUG010006873.1:0-12352 GCA_002855965.1 Monotropa hypopitys | reverse complement strand
ATAACAGGTTATTTTTTTGGTATGCCTCACCAAATTATTTAGTTGAAACTTCCAACTTCAAGCACGTCTGATAAATTAACATATATTTCAAAAATTAATAACAGAAAATAAAAAAGAATAGTAAGCATGTAGTGGGTGGGGCGACAGCCATTTAATGCAAACCATATAGATGTTGAATTCAATGAAGTCAGTCACGTCTTCACCATACACTCCTTTAAGTTGAAAATTTTTGTGGCGTATTTTGCAAAGTCAAATGCATCATATCAGCAGCATTAACGATTTGCAACTATTCACGAGATGTTCGTTCGGAAATCGCTCTCTGTGCGCAAATGGCCAAAGACTTTCTTTTCCTTTTGAACAATGAAATACCTCATTAATGGATGAAGACTCTCACTTAGCTTAAAATAATAATCTATATAATAAATTTGACTTTTTATGTTGAAGATATTCACAATTCTTAGATCAAACATGAGGGACGGGTGAGATCTAATCCATTTATCATTATCAATTGCGAGTGAGATCTAATCTACTTATCACTTTCGCTAATCTACGACTGAGATCTGATCATGAGTTACACATGTGCTCTTCAAACATAAGAGAACATATGAGTTACGCACGAGAGCGAAGATTCATTCGAGCATGCGTATTTCTGGGAAAACACGTGAATCACTAGAGCCGTGTAAGAAATACATGGGAAAACATATTCACTCGAGAGACAATGGAGAATGATGAATCATGTTAGAAGAATTCTAAAGTTTTAAAAAATTATTTTTTTACAAACAAAACTAACAAAATTAATTTTTAGTCAAATTCTTTGTTTAGCATAATTAATTTGACAATTATTTTGATATTGTATTTGAACATCTATATAATAAATTTGGTTTTTTTATACTCAAGACGTTTGTGGTCGTCGAATCAAAATAACAGATCATTGAGATCGAAGAATACTTTATTAAATTTTCGTAAATAAGTACAATTTCTAATTGCAATCTATCTATATTATAAGACCAGAAACTATGGGTTCCCACACAAACTGTCATATTTTTCTTTAATGACCAAAATTGATTTAATTAGACGATTCAAATTCTTATCCTTCTTATTCTCTCTTCGGAGTCCTGCACGAATAAATAGAACCGTTAATAAAATTTTAAATAATATTGTAAGTGATTTCGTTAAAAAATACCGCAATCAGATAATTCTAAATTCTTCATTCAATAATTCATGCTTCATTTATAAATTTTAGACCTAACTTATGAATCGTTTTAGAATAAAAATGTCACATCCCGCCTCGACAAGGTATCTCTAATGGACCCGCCGACACAAAGCATGACAATCATTGTTAAACTAATTTACATTACCATTTTCAAATGATTTATTCGAAAACAACATGGGAACAAACTTCTTTTTTTTAAACCGGATTCCCAAACCTGCAAGTAACTTTAGAACCTCTAGTAAACTATTATGTTTGTAAAGATTCAGTTGAAACAAAATTATACAACCATTTGTTAATATTTACAACTAATCCTAATATGTACCAATTAAACCAAAGCTAATTCTACAAGGAGCTCGGCTACCGTGTGATTTGCCCGCCAAGACCTTCAATTGTAGTAGTGGACCCTCCAGTTATTTTTGAAAATCTGGAATCCAAAACGAATTCTAGAAGTGTTGATCAGAAATCATATAAAATAAGTAAACAACATCAATAAAATAATAATCTACTAAGAATCAAATGGAAGCAGAACAATCAAAGATAATAATGTTAAGTGTCATTCTCTTCGTTTCACTTCTTCTGTATATTACATATCTTAGCCACTCGGGTGTACCTTATTATTTGGCATCGACCCATTTTCCATCATCTATTAAGGCTATAACCATTGCCTATTAGGACCAAATTGGCTTAATCGTTATTCACAATGCCTATTTGGGCAACCATCAACATATAGTTGTCATACTCACCATCCATACGGGCTATTTTGGCTTAATCGCCATACTCACCGCTCATTAGGGATAATAGCAGCATAATTGTTGTATCTGTATATGTTTCTTCGTTCATTAAGTCACTTTAATTCCATTGTTATCATCGTTCATCCTTCTCGTAAATGCCTTAGTTTGCATTAGATTCATGTTCATCAAATCACAATGATGAATAAAGATAGATATTAAATAACAAATGTTTAATTAAAGCATATGAATAACTGAAACAACTCACAACAGGTTCTTGATTCAGATTGTTCATTCATTTGGCACCTCAGACGTGTCCTCCTTATCACTTGATAAAAACAACATGTTAATATCCGAAACAATATATATCTCAAATGATTTTTTTTGCATAAATATAGTTATTACATAACTCATTGGTTCTCATCTTTTATTTATTTCCATTTAATTTATTTGTTTTTATTTATCTATTTATTTTTATTTTATTTTCCTCCCCACTGCCCATTCCATCAGTCGTTCCACATATCGATATGCGCTTCACCCCATATCGATATGTGTCACCTCTATTTACACTTCAATATTCCTCCTTTCGATTACATATCGATTGGTTTCAGTGTCTGTCAGATATCGATATACATTCTATACAACCATTTCAGTATGCGACACATATTGATATGTGACTCATTCCTACACATGTTGATCTATCCCACTGGCCATACATTTCAATATGGACTATTCCACATATCGATTGATTATATGGACTACACATATCGCTATGTGGCTAATCCACATATCGATATATGACATATTCATACGAAAACCTAGAATGCTCATACACTGTTCATCATCTTCTACATCGATTCTTTCCAACCCATATAACCCCAATCGTAATCTCTTCTTAATTAACTAACATAGATCATTTATGTGCAAGCATACTCATCCTAACTCCTTTTAAACCAACCAAATTCATCAATTCTATACAGAACACATACATACGACTCATTTCTAAAACTTTAAAATCGAATTCTCAGTTTTTAACCAAAACCCACAAAAATCCAAAAATCAACACACTTATACAACCTTGAGAAAATTAAGTTTACCCTTACTCGATTGATCAAATTCTCCAAGCCTTCCTCTTATTTTTCCCAAACTGATTCCCGAGCAATTCCCAACGAATTCCCTCTCATTCTCAATATCAATTTCTTCTCTCTCAACTCTTGATTCCTCCTTCTCATCCTCTCTCTCTATGATGGTTTAAGTTTTTTTTGAGTTTACAATGTGGAAATGGTATCCATCGTTTGGAAATAATTGAGTTAGGATACGAACAAAATCTACTGATCCCTCTCTACCCAACACCTAGAATTTTTTCATATATCTATATACCATTTTATATCATTTCGATATGCGTTAATTCTTTAGACATTTAGATATAAATTTAGAACATATCCATTCCAAAAAACCGTGTCACATATCGATATATGCTATTGCATATATCGATATGTCTCAACTCCTCCTAGCCAAACTCTAGAGAGTTGATTTTCTCGCATATCGATTGATTTCATCTCATATATCGATATATGATCACTGAATGATCACACATATCGATATATGTTCATTAACACATTTCATTATGTATCTTATTCTTAAGCCAAGAACTAGTGAACATTTACTTCACATTTCGATATGTGAACATCCCTAGCTTTATCACATATCGATATATAGGGTTGTTTTAATCCTTTAACCAGCAAACTTACCCAACCTTCCCAACTCATTCCAAATTACTTTAACACACCCTAAACCTTATTTATAAGGGTTCTTTTACCCGATATGCTTATCAATTCATATACAATATTACTATATGATAATCTACATTTTTAAAGCTAAAAGTATAAATAACCTTGCGATAAATTAAATTTCAAATGAATTTTCTAAGACATGTATTATAACTCTTTCCCACTTAGAAAATTCTATCATCAAAATTTAAAATACGTCTAGCAAATAAACGAGGATGGTGATTCTGCATAAATTCCTTGGTTGCCTAGGTTGTTTCCTCCACATTTTGATTCTTCCATAACACTTTAACTTGCGATATAACCTGATGTCATAATACTTGTTCTTTTCGATCTAAAATTTGAACTTGTCCCTCAACATAGGATAGATCTTCTCTTAACCGCATTGGTACAGATTTTAATATATGAGATGTGTCATATATATACTTTTGCAATATCAACACGTAGAAAACATTATGAAGTCGTGCTAATTTAGTCTGTAAAGCTAACCGACAAGACGACGACTCAACTCTCGTTGTAATTTCATATGGTCCAATATATCTTGGTGACAACTTCTTCTTACCCTTGAATCGAATAACTACTTTCCATGATGATACTCGAATAAATACATGGTCACCCACCTCAAACTCTAAGTCCCATTGTTGCTTAGCCGAATAGCTTTTTTGTCTATCCTAGGCTATTTTCAATCGCTCTCTTATCAATTTAACACTATCCGCAGTATGCTGAACCATTTCTGGACCCAACAACTATCTTTCACCCACATCATCCCAACAAATCGGTGTGTGATAGTGACGACCATACAATGCCTTATAAGGTGGCATTCAGATGCTGTTGTGGTAGCTATTGTTGTAAGCAAACTCTATCAATGATAAATAATCATCCCAGTTACCCGAGAAATCCAATACACAAGCCCGAAACATATCCTTTAAGGTCTGAATTGTCCTTTTGAACTATCCATCGATCTGTGGATGAAATGTTATACTAAATTTAAGAGTTGTACCCATAACATATTGTAAACTTGCCCAAAATCTAGATGTGAACTTAGGATCTCTATCACTAACAATGGATAAGGGTGCTCCATGCAACCGAATAACCTCATCAATGTATAAGCATGTCAATCTATCCGTAGTATATGTAGTTTTAATAGGTAAGAAATGTGCCGATTTAGTTAGATGGTCAACAATCACCCAAATGGAATAAAATCCTTTTCGGGATCGTGGTAACCCCGTCACAAAATCCATAGTAACATGTTCTCATTTCTATTCAGGTATCGATAAATTTTGTAACAACCCACCTAGTTTTTGATGTTCCACTTTTACTTGCTGACATACAAGATATCGAGATACAAATTCTGCTACTTCTATTTTCATTCCACTCCACCAAAAATATTCTTATAAAGTACGATACAATTTAGTACTACCCAAATGCATAGCATAAGCCGAGCTATATGCTTCACTCAATATTTGTTTCTTTAAATTCTCATTATTTGGAACACACAAACGGTCCTTAAACAACAATACCCCATCATAACGGATACTAAACTCTGTAACTTTTCCATTTACTATTTGTTGTCGTACTTTCTGTAATTGAACATCATGAACTTGTTCAACTTTAATCTGTTCTATATGCATAGGTTGAACAGTAAATCATGCCAATAAATTGTCATCGACCCCCAATAATAATTCAGCCCCCATTTTCTTGAGTTTTATAAAATTATCATTCCGCGCACATTGTAAACAAGACAACCTTGCAACTAATTTTCAGTTAAGAGCATCGGCCACGACGTTTGCTTTTCCCAAATGGTAATGGATTGTACAATCATAATTTTTTATAAGTTCCATCCATATCCTTTGTCTTAGATTTAATTCTTTTTGAGTAAAAAGGCACTTCAAACTCTGATGGTCGATAAAAATTTCATATGTCACCCCATAAAGATAATGACACTATAATTTCAAGGAGAAACCTACGACTTTTAGCTCTAAATCTTGTGTAGGGTAGTTGCGTTCATGATTCTTAGGTTACCTCGAAGCATAAGATAACACTTTGCCCTATTGCATCAAACGCATCCTAACACTTCAAATAATCAATTTCTTGGCATCTGAATCTCTCGGTGAAATTAAGTAACTACCAGATTTAGATCCGAAGAAATAATCTGTAAGTCAGCTCTGGCCAGATTACTTGTTATTTCTTACAGAATTTCAAAATTAAAAACAAACACATTTTAATAATCCGTTCTATGATCCGAATTGCTGGCGAATTAAGTAGCCAATATGTTGGATCAAGTAAATGATTTGTAAACTGGTTTGCGCTACTTTACTTATTATTTCTTTTGGAATGTCAAACATAAAAAATCCAATGAGCTCAAACTCTCTCCATTTAAATAAATAAATAAAAATTAATTTATTTAATATAAAAATCATAAAAACATTTAAAATTTAAAAATCAATTCATTTAATCTATTCATTCAAATAAAATTTAAAAATGAAGCCATTTAATTAAAATTCTAAATTCAATTCATTCTAATTCAAATTTTCTAAATCTAATTTATTTCTTGTAAATATTTACATTTCACACCATATTTTCTCTTGCCCCAGAAATCTTTGAATTTTATTAATAAAAAGTTGATTTGAAAAATGAAGTACCACAAGGGTAATGTAGAGTGTCTAACACCTTTCTTACTCGTAACAGTAAATCTCTGAAACGTATCTCTGGTAACGCAGATCAAAACCTTTCCAAAAACTGGTAACTTTGACACCATAACTCTATGCCAAGTGGCAACTCTGAAAATAGATTGATAATAAAATGCATATCATTTCGGCAATTGGAAAATTGATTGTTAATCTGAAAATTAAAAAGTTTAAAAATAAAATCTAGTTGTCATTTTTATTTTTAAAACCCGTCGCATCAAAGCTAAGAAAAGATAGAGTATGATCCACCTCCGGAGAGGACCGAAAATTTTTCTAGGCGTGACACATTGCTTTCTTTACCATCTATTACCCCTTCCTTGTTGCATCCCATCATTTCATTTTGATTATAATCAGTATCACTGGGGTCTTTAAATATCTCCAATCTACCCCACTATTTTATAACATACTAACCTTTCCTCTTTTTACTATTTATCATACTCTAAATATGCCCAATTATCCCAACAAAGCAAACCTCGCCGTTGGTAATAGGTTCATTACTCTATCCCAATTTATAATTGCAGCTCCTTGCATTTACCTATAACTCATCAAACAATACTAACACTTAAAGATTCCCATAAATCCACCTCTAGTAATTACATGTGGCATTGCAGATAATTCTCCCGATTCTAACATTGCCATTTGTTTCTTGTCCACTCTTTACAAATCTATGACACTTCTCTTCCATTACCTCTAACACTTATTATAACCTTCAATTATTCTTCTTCCACTACCAACTCAATACTTTGCTCACTCTCTATAGAAATTTGCTTCTTAAATCACCGCAAACCCATGATATATGGTCCCTACTAATGGAATTACATGGAATATAGTTTCCATCTTTCCCTAACTATTACTGCCAATGACTATTCTATTTAAATCTATCCAATTGATTGTGGTGCATCCCCATCTTCCAGAACCCTTTCGAGATTCGCCCTCCGATTGGTTGTCATTTTTTCCATTGCTATTTCCTATTTCATAACATAGTAGGCCACGTAGAAACACATTTGACAACACTTATGTCAAGGGAATTTATAGTCACATAGCCCTAACATGACCTATACATGCCTCACTAGTTATAATATATCGAATACAACACAACATGGATAACTATTATTCTATCATGGTAGTCAATTCTTAACATCTAGACTCATCCACCTCCTATGGTCCACTACTAGACTACCACCCACCCCACATCTTAGATATCGGTTTAGTAACCGCGCTCTGATACAAAAATGGTCACACTCCACCCGGGCACGGTAATCCTAATGGCCATGCCGACACGAGATGTGGCAATCATAGTTAACTAATCCACATTTCCTTTATTATTTACGATTCATTTTGAAGAAACATGAAAACAACTTCTTCTTTTAAAACCAAATTTCCAAATCAATAAGTAAACTTTTAAATCATTAATAAACTGTTACATTTATAGAGTTTCAGCAGAACAAGATTATATGATCATTTGCCAACATTTGCAATTAATTCCAAGGTGTTTCAACTAAGCCATAGCTAATTCTACCATTTGAATTACAAATATGATTAATGCTTACAACCATCCCGAATATACAAAAAATCAAACAAAACTAATCTAAAAGGTGTTCAGCTACCGTATGTATGCCAACTATGACACCTTATGCTATTAGTGGACCATCCATGTCAACCCTGAAAATCTGGGATCCGAAACCAGATTCGAGGAGTGTTCATCAAAAACCATTGGGTCACCGTTAGTTCACTAGCTTTATGCTAATAGTTACCTTTTTATTTTACAGGTGTATGATGAGGCACCCTACACAGATATGTGATATATGCTTTTTCTAGCACACATTATAGTTGAGCCGGTTTGTCCCGGTATACTTATTGGTATGTAATAGTTAGGAACTCTGGGGGTTTATTTTCAAGATAATGGTAAAGAGTTTTATTTCCGCTGCAATAATTTTTTTGTTAAATTCTCTAAAATTTTATGAGAACACACTTTTAGCAATGTAATTATGGTACAAAGGCCGTAGGTGGGCGAGCCACCGGCCGGGCCACTATTGCGGTTCTACCCGTGGAATGTGACTTCTGGTTACTGAACTGGGTTGGGCTGTGACAAACTTAATATCTATGATTTTAGCTACTCATTTAAGAATTAAAATCACAAAAACTTACCTAAATTTGAAGCCAAACTTGCAACCAAGAATCTTCTTCTTCTTCTTCTTCTATAATGACAATAATGAGGAAAATATGGCATATAGATGAGCTTTGACAGAATAGGAGACATGATTGGATGCTGACTCCTCTCTCATTAGAATATTAGGATCCCATATTCTTTCCCACATATTACTTATCTTACACCTCAATACTATTATCTCATAATTCTCACCTCACATTAACTCTCAAGCATCCTTCTCCTAATTAATCCTATGTCAAAACAAAACTAAACTACCATACATCCTTGTTAATAAATTACTCTATTTACCATACAACCCTACTTTCCAATAATTATTTTAAATCTTTATTTATTTAATGAATTTATTTTAATCATTTAATTACTTTAATTATTTAAATAATGAATTAAAATGATATGAGTGTAGCAACCTGCCTATGAAATTGGCACATGTGGCCCATCAAGTGACATCTTACATCAATATGTAATGCAAAGTAAGTCACAAAAAGCACTTTTTATAATCCCAAGGGTGTTTCCTCTCTCCTGACCTGAAAACTATCTAAAAAATAGAGGAGTAGATGACAAGGGAAATCTACTTGACAAGGTCAGTTCAGTCATCAGGAAGCCTGACCAAATGGGTTGGTGCCATTGGGCACTATGGTGCTACTCATATCCGAGAAGGAGAAACTCAATTGAGTCGAGATGATCTTCCCAATACATGTCCTAAGGAGAGCGTCCTCCCAGACAAGGTATGGACTAACCCGAGATGGCTTTCGGAGAGAGGTTAGCTTAGAAATGTCAACCAAACTTACCTTCTAAGGAAAACTAGACGTGTTAATCAACTTAGAACAATCTCATACGTGAAGTGAGCCTAAGTAGAGTGATATAAGATAAAACTGTTGTTAATTGATAAGTACCAAAAGATTCGAGAGTTATCAAAAGCACTATGCCAACAGGACTGAGATTTCAGAAGTACTCGGGGTCTTCTGGAGGCCAATGAACTCCGAAATTCATGGAATTCAACTTGATCATTATCTATATCCTATATATAACGAGTTTGAAATCTCTAAGAAAGTTAACATACTGACAACCTAATTCTACTTAGTAAATTTCATACTTTCTAAACAACAATCTACTAACTTGATCATCTAGAGTGATTTTGGTTGACACCACACCGATGTCCTAGTAAGTTATTTCTTTGTAAGTCTTGCTGAACTGCTAGAAACCACTTCATTGCTACTTCTACCATATCGCAATTTGGACATGTGTCGTACTAGGTTCCCACACCCATTTCTCGTATCGGAATGACCTACATTGTAGGTAACATAGTTATGCATGCCATGGGAAGGTGAAGATGAAATTTAATTTGATTATAAAAATAGGTTATGCTCATCTCTCTAATTTTGCGCTGTTTTTTGGATTAGCCTCCTTTCGACCCTCTTCCATCCAGCAGTGTCTAGAAGTTTTCGAGAGGCCTATATCGGAGCATGACACAAATAATTCGAATTATTCATAAATTTCAAAATAATATTTTAAGTAATAGTATAAAAAATGAACGCAATCAAATAACTCTAAGTATTTCATCCAGTTTATTCAAAAGTAGGCCTAAAACTTTTTAATTTTGATTCAGAAACTAGGATAAAACTTTTGAATGAAAGATGAATTACTAAATGAAATACTTATAGTTATTAGATTGTGCTAATTTTTATACGGTTACTTAAAATATTATTTTAAAATTTATGAATAATTCGGATTAATTATGCAGGCATTAGATTAGGGGTTTAATTTTTTCTCCCAATCTATATGGGATCTAGGTTCTGCTTTTGGGTGTACTAGATTTTTCTTATAGTTGAATCTCATTGGAAGTTCCTTAAAGGCTCTCATAGTTAGATTCTTATTGTACAAGCTTTAAGTCACTCATAGAGCCCCTTGGGGCGTAGCTCAATTGGCAAAGGTCAATGGTGACTTAAAAGTCAGTCTTGCTAGCAGCCATAGGATGGGGAGTTCAATTCCGACTGACGACAGTCTGGATATGCTCCCTTGTGTGCTGACATAGTGTACAAGAAACCCTGACCCTGATTTACTGAGACACATCCCACGATTTACCTCATCCACGATGTTTTGGGGGCGAGGCGAGGGGCCATCAAGGATGGGAATTCATCCCTTTTTAAGTGGGTGGTAGAGTTTCCCCTTTTGTCCCCTACTATATGTATTGTCATTGTGTATTGTTGTAAATGTAATTCAATCCTTTTCCGGTCCTGCGTGCTCGAGTATCGGACGAAATTTTTCAAAACTAGAGTTTGTTTGTGCATATGACAAGATGCAATATAGGTTGAGCCATGTACTTCAAGTCACCTCGTATAAATAACCTGATCCGTTAATATACTTTAAATTAATTTTTTAAGTTACTCTGTAAAAATGTTATTTCATTTGGATAAATATAACTACTTCATCAGAAATGATTAAGAACTTATGTCTAAAACTTCTGAATAAAAACTAATCTTTTGGATAAACCAATTATAGTTATCCGAATAGACTAATTTTTTATAGGGTCACTTAAAATATTATTTTAAAATTTATTAATGACTCAAATTATTCGTGGGTCTCCAAAACATATATATAACAATATAGGACGATTTTTGCACCAATTGTCACGATATGATTGGTTATACATTTTTTATCCTTAGATTATACTTCAAAGTAATCTACGGTAATTATTCAATAATCTATATAATAAATCACAACGCCTTATACCCCTCATATTCACAGCCGTTAGATCTGCGAATGAACGGATCAGATTTATTCTCCTTAAACACTTAAAACCTGCACTGCGTTCAAGGGCTAAGATTGATCCCCAATTCGATCAAACGGATGAGATTGTCTAACACAATCTCCTTATATGTGTCCCAAGTACACAAAATCACTTCCCTATAACATATTCTTAGCCACCGCCCACATCCCCAATTAGGCGTACCCCTCTCTCACGCGTACCCATATTCTATGCATCTCGATATTCAAAACGCATCTCCATATTATCTCACGCGTACCCATCCCTCTGTATACCTGCTGAACCCCCCATGGCAGTACCTGCGTTCTCTCTTTCATAAGAGGAAGATGAGAAGAAGAAGACCACCGGAGGTGAAACTTCTGAAACCCTCGCCCACTTCGCCCATCGTTTCCAAAATATCCTCCTCACCCACCCACGCTATTCTCATCCTCCCCCAACACATGCCATTCTCTGTTCGAGCTCGACTTTAACTGCTAACAATGGCTGCTATAGATGCTCAGGGTAGCCTCGCCGCTGGTGCGCCTGGGCCTGTTTCAGAGTCGCCATGAGAGCATTCGAGATGGGTGGGTCTGCGGCGGCAGAGTCAGTGGTTTGAGCGGTAGTAGGGAGCCGCTCCAGTGCGACGCTGAAGCAGAGCCTGAGGGCTCTGCACTGAAGTGGGTGGGAAGCATTAGGGTGCGAGTGGATGCACGCTTGGCGAAGGAATCCAGATGGGGAAATCAAAAGGGTCGCCCCCAAAATTATCTGTGTACCAAAATTTCACAAACCGTCATGTCACCTTGCGTCAACCGCTCAAACTGTAGACCCATCGCCTCACGACACGAATCAGGAAAATACTATGCATCGAACACAGCTTCAAACAGAACCCAAGACATACCTTTCGAAGAAGAGGAACTCGGTACTCCATCACTTTGCGTCAGTGAATCCCACCACACACCAGCTTCACCAACCAATTGGAAAGTCGCTAAGGATACTCGAACGGAGTCTTCAGTAATTTCTAACA
>NMUG010006872.1:0-12356 GCA_002855965.1 Monotropa hypopitys | reverse complement strand
CAAATGTTTTTAAGAAAATACTTGGAAAATGTTTATCATTTATCTCTACATTTTCCTAAGATACTTTCTTCATGAAAACTTAGAGAATCAAATTATCTAACCAAGAGATCTTGCCTCAAACGATTTGAACTTAAAAGCTGTCCAGAAACTTAACCAGTATGCAAACCGGTATACCGGGCGGTATGTCGGTCAACATATCGGTCCCATACCAGTTTGATTCAAATTCGGATAGTAGCTTTGCTCTTTGTTATAGAGCACATTTTTGCCTAACCGGCATACCGGCTGGTATACTGGCCGGCATACCGGTCTCATACCGGTGTCATACCGGCCTGTGTAAAAATATACAGATTCATATTTTAAGTTCCAAATATTTACCACAATGTCACCCAACGACTATAAATGGCTAGTTTTGGATTCGGGGCTATATAAACATGATTGGGGGTCCTTGAAAATGTTAGAGATTGCTCCTACAAGTTCCATATTGATACCTCTCTTCCTCAAGCTCTAAATCATCTCTCTTACTCTCTTATTCTTATATTTTGTATATTCTTGAGAGAAAGTGAGAGTATACTTCATTGTAATATTAATTGAGAGTTGTTCTTAATTGTCTAAAGCAAGGATTTGTCTTGTTCATTTTATTGTACTTGGAGCTTACCTTGGAAGTCAAGCTTGAAGATTAAAGATTGCAAAGATTGAAGATCAAAGAAAGAAGTCAAGCTTGAATTGAAGCTTGCAAGGAAGTCAAGACCAAGCTTTGAAGAAGACTTGGCGCTTGCAACAGTTGGAGAGTGCCGGTGAAGCATCTCAAAGTTGAAGGTGGGAGCCACCTTGAGAAGAAGCTCACTTGTAAAGGGTTAGACAACTACCCGGAAGTTGTAAGGGTTTGACAACCACTCGAAGGTTGTAAAAGATAGTGGAACTCTTACTAGTTGGTAAGAAAAGTGGATGTAAAGTTAGGGACGTGGACAATCCATAACCGAACTACTGTACACCTTCTCTATTTCAAACGTATTTTTGAATCAACCTCTTAGAACCAAAACAATCCCAGAAACCTCAACCATTGCCGTATTGCAACAACTTAGGTGTAACGGAAGGGTTTTGGCATTGTTTCCTTGACCTAGATTCCAATACCTTGCCCAACTTATTATTAATTTGAAAAGAAATTTTTATTTGAGCATTTAGTTTAATAAACCAATTCACCCCCCTCTTGGTTGCCTAGTGCATCTAGTATATCGGGTCTAACAGATTTTAAGTTTTAAGAAATTTTATTTTTGGAAAAATTTTGGAAGTCGAAATCCTCTTTGAAAACTCATCCCCAGCAGAGTCGACAGCTGTCGCACCGTGAAATTTTTCTGTCTCCTTCTTCGCCCTTGTGGGGAGAGCACGTCCCGAGAATGTACTCTATCTTTTCTTGGCTTAGATGCGACGTGTTTAGAAAATGAAAATTGATGGTTGGACTTTACCGAAATTTAAAAATGTTCAGACTTAATGTAACGACTAGTCCCAAATAATTATTTAATTTTAAACAATTATTGGACAAGTACGTTATGAAGAAACACCTCCAGATAAAAACCCAAGTCTTGATAATTAAAACCTCAAAGGATACCTTCACCTCAACATAAAAATTAATAAAAAGCCTTACAACTTCAAGATAAAACATCACCTCACAATAAGACATCATCATAAAGCTTCTAGTACAGTGGAAGACTACATCTCACAAATCCCAAAATGGAATAATTCTAACATCTACGAGTGACAACGAGAAATAAGGCAACACCGCCTGAAAAGTAAAGCAACTACTACAACTGAAATAATCTAACAAATTACACAACCAACTAAAACAAAGGCTATAACAACTAGCCAGTATAACCACCTGCTAAAACCTGTCAAGCCCTGTGAAAGCACTAACACTGCATCCAAGCCTAACTGTAGTGAACCAATCCTCAAGCCTCCAAGTCCTGGATTTCCAAGCCAAAAGAAAAGAAGAAAAGAAAGACACAAGTAAGGAAATCCAGAGTTTGTTAGATATGATATCTAAACATATGACTAACAAGAGATGAATTACAATAATTGAATAACTTGAATTAAAAGTGTAAAGTAAGCTAACATAAGCATTAAATTCATCTTTATTCCCATTTGTACTTTTTCCAGGTCTTACATTCTTTAATCTTTATTTCATCTATATGATTTCATTTCTCGATTCAATGACAGCTAAAATAATCATACTTTTTATTATTATTGCAAGTATATGCCCAAGGAGGGGGACAACTCCAAGGGACTATCCATACTACTCAATGTCTACCAAGTAAGTGTGTCCAAGCAACAGTCAACGTACGAAGAGTGTGAAAAGCCCTCTACAACTAGTCATTAATGTCTAAGGATTCACGTAGAATATTTTACCTCAGGTGCCATCTTCAATGAACTATTCAATTTTTTTCCAAGATATGTACTTCTAGCAGTACTACTATTTTTATGTGCACCAAACAATGATTATGACTAACAATAATCATCTATCCACCATATACTCCAACTCTACACCAACCAATGTATAATTACGTATGAAGTCATATAAGTTCATTTACATTTCCAACTTATTACATTCCTATAAGGAATAGATATATTTTATAACTCGAGGGTGAACACATACACACCCAATAATCTAATTGATTTACTCCACTTATAACTCTAGGGTGAACACACACACACACCCAATAATATAATTTAATTTACTCCTGTCCGAAGGCTAGCCCACCTGGCTAAATACATCATTCATCAACATCCACCACTTATGGAACAAAAACTCCAATTGCCTGAAGGCTAGCCCACCTGGCTATAACTGATGATGATTATGATCTCCTACTAACACTGGCCACCTTCATCTATACACCAGCCTCTTGGCAAAAATGCCAAAACTGCCAACACTGGCCACCTTAAGCTATACACAAGCCTTATAGAAATAAATGCCAACTGCCAACACTAGCCACCTTATAAGTACAAACACTCATTCTGCCCACACTGGCCACCGTAGCACATACACAAGTGCCAAACATCGTCTCAAAATATATATATATATATATATAGGGGCAATATCCTCCTCACATCTGGACTCACACACAAGTAGTCCTACTTAACACCTATTATTAAATTAATAAGGCCCAAAGAGGCCACACACTTCCAACCTTCAACCAACAAGTAATGTATCACATATACACATAAGTGTCATAATCATTAGGTAACCCTACATGGGTCTATCACGCTTCCACTACGCTACTCTGATTATTCTTTTCTTGATTTACTTCATGCATAACATTCGAAGGAGTGTACACCTTAACTATTAATTTCCAATACATTAGTGTACTTAACATAATTATAATCTCAAGTGACCCACCAAAGAAATCCTACGTATCCACTATATATGTTGTACAACTAGATACATTAATCATTCAAGTTTTCTTAACTTACTTCATCATCCTTTTTATAATTATGGACCAACCCATTTGATTCAAGTAGTCTTACTTAAATATGTAAATTGTTTACATATGAATAAATAACATTCATATCTAACACAAACTCACCTGGTACCAACGAAGAACCAAACAAACTCCTCCACAAGCCTTGGAAGAGTAGACGATCACCTGACATGAACACAAGTGGATTAGGATCCACATAATATACTAGAATCATCTATAAATGAAATTAAACATTAGCATAGACCTAGACACCTCAAGGTCCCTAAGGTCTAACCCAACACTTAGAATTCTCAAAGACAAGTCTTAACCTCCAAAAGACTAAAGCATCAATGCCTCACTCCAAATAAATCTCCAAACACTCCCAAGGTTCACTAAGATCTTCCAAACATGGCCAACATAAGTCCAAGAGTGAAATATCTCAAGACCCCAAACAATCTTCAAACAAAAACCTTCATTTTAACTGATCGGTATGGGACCAGTATGGGTCCGGTGTACCGCCTGGCATACTGGTTAGAGTAAATTTTCCAACTTTCATAAGGCATAACCTACTGCCTAATTTGGGACATATCTGGTATACCGCCCGATATACCGCCTGGCATGTCGGACAGCATGTTGGTTGATTGGCACTCAATAGTGCCAATATATGAGGATAACATCTTTATTTTATCATGCATTCAATGATTAAAACCCTAGAATTAGTTGGAATTCTGTTGAAGCATTGAATTTGGGTTGATAACTGAATATTGAGATTTTTAACTTATTTTTGCAGAAGTGTATGTGTGCCTGAGTTTTTTTGTAGGTGGCTGGGAGGAAATGATCTGCTCAAGGAAATCAAAGGGTGAACTCCCGGTGAAAAGCTCCAATGACTGGGAGTGGGAAACACAGATTGCATACTTTGGGTCCTGAGGCTTAGACTCCCGGTAGTCCATTTCTCTATGACCGGGAGTGCAAGAAGTACTGACTGAAGGCAGTGAAGAGTTGTATCAACTCCCGATAGAGCATCACTCAACCACCGGGAGTACAGAAGTTGAATGATGTTGTAGGAGATAGAAGGAGATGCTGCAGTTGGGATTCCCGGTAATTGGTTTCTCTAATTATCGGTGGAACAGATCGGTGCAAGGAAAGAAGAAGCAAATTCTCGGTGATCCAGGATTTAACTCCCAGTGATTGGCATCATTACATCTCGAGTAGGCTTTTGGTCAGAAATGGAATTTTGGAAATTACAAGGGGTTTTTGCTGCAATTTTGGCAGGGATCCCTAGGGTTACTATATAAGGGAAAAGATTCAGTTACGGAGGGAGTTCTTCTTTGGAGAGTTTAGAGTTTTCTAAGAGTTTTCTACCAGACTTAGATAATTTTTAGATACTTTTACATTTCCAGTAAAAAGTAGGTTAGAGGTAGAATTGCATGTAGATAGTCATTTTATGGAATTTCAATCTTCATCTTCTTGTTAATTTTTATTTTCAGCAGTAGAGAATCCTTAGTTGTTTTTATTTGATTTCAAATTACATTTGGTACTTGAATTTACATCTAGTTGAATTACTGTTGCATTCAATTATAAGTTTTATTGTTTTAATTTGTTTCTCAGTAGAATTAGGATCCATGAGGAGCTAAATCCCTTAGGATCTAATTCAAAGATCTGAGGTGATTGAATTGCATTTGCTCTCTCTCTCTATCATGTATGAATTCATGGATTCATGAACTGAGGATTACTTATGTGTAAATTTGAACACACTTTCTTATCTGATTTTAGTTTGATACATTGTTGACAATCAATAGATTGGCACATCGTATGCTTACACAAAATCAACCTCCAGTGGTTTTCAATTCCTATCACAGAATTAATCTATCAATTCTAATTTCTAGTTGATATAAGTTTCATGCCTATCTTCCATAATCATCCTAATGTTAGGTGGATGATTATGAGAAATTTTCAGAGATTGAGAGTGATGTGGTTCAATTAACTTAGATCTGAGAATTAGATCCTCTTTTCATTCGTTAATTTCTAGATTCAATTTGTTTTACCCAGCTCTTGGGAATCACAATCCAAAATTCTGGAAATTCAACCCACTTGGATTTTTCTTTTCTTAGAATCCACTCATAATCACTATCTGAGGAGAAATTGAAATCTCCCAAGTCCATATGAAAATGACTGGGTTACTTACCAGAATTATTATGCTTGTTTGACAACTCCTTTTAAATCAATTCACTTACGCTTGGGTGTGTTGATTTAATTTCTGATTCGAACCTCCATTGAACCAGCTGATTTTATAATCAATTATTTTTTGTTCTTAACAACCAAGCATTTTTGGCACCGTTGCCGGGGACTTGGCATTAGATTTTCATATTTTTATTTAGTGCATTCATTTAGGTCTTAAGTATCATAAAAATCCAAAAAAACATTCAAAATATTTCGAAAAAAATAGAGTATGATGTTGCAGAAAACAGAGCATAATATGGTGAAGCAGGTGTAATTGTATTCCCGGTAATTCACTTACCAACTACCGAGAGTTCAGTTATAAGTGCTAACATTTTCTGCAGAAATTCAAAGCTAGATCTTGCAGCTCAAACTACCGGTGGTACACATTCCAACTACCGGGAGAATAGTCCTGCAAGGGAATTTGAAGGAACAGAAGATAAAGTTGCAATTGGGACTACCGGGAATACGAATATCCAAGTACCGGAAGTCCAGAGTTGAAGGGAAGTTGCTTGGAAACTTAAGATGTGCATTCCTGGTAGAGCCAATGCTAACTACTGGGAGTTCACACACTTAAAAATTTTTTTGTTGACTGCTGCTGAATTGTGTTGTTCTTTGAGGTAACACGCTTTCATACTCTTGCAATTCAATTTTGGTGGCCATCATTGGTCTTGTTTCTGTTTTAGGAGTAGGACGTAACATAATTTGTTGTGGTACCTGGAGTGGGGAGAGAGAGGGAATCTTTGGAAATGTGGACTAGAGCTCCTGGGGAGAGACTTGTGAGAAGAAATTCTGATCTCCTGATTTTTAATCCTAATCCTCATCCACAATTGTACGAACAACAAATAAAATTCCCAAATATCAATCAAATGCCTCCCCAACCTCAAAACTTCCAGTTAAATCATAATGGAAGGGCTGGAATCCAGGAACAACAACAAAGAGTTGATCAATATGTCGAAGAAGAGGTGAGGAGTAATCATGATAACATGCAAATGAGAACCATGAGAGACTATATAAATCCTTCTAGGACAACCGCTCCATCATGTATTATCCTCCTTGTTTTGGCAATGGGATTTGTGGTTCGGCCTGGTTTGTTACAACATCTACCATATTTTCGTGGCATGGAGAATGAGAATCCTTATCTCTATATCAAGGAACTTAAGGAGATTGTTAAAACAATGATTGAACATAATCATAGGGAGGACTTTGCTTACATCAAGCTGTTTCTCTTCTCATTAAAAGACAAGCCAAGTCATGGCTGAATTCTTTGAGGCCTAGATCGATCACAAGTTGGGGGGATCTATTGAAAAAGTTTTTTAAGAAATTCTTCCCAGCACATAGAACAATTGCTTTAAAAAATAGATTCAAAATTTTTTTGAAAAAACAAGTGAATCATTTTATCAATACTGGGAAAGATACAAAGACTTGTTGAGTTCCATCCCTCACCATGGCTATGAGCCATGGCAACTTGTGAGTTTCTTTTATGAGGGAACCTCTCCCAAGGCACGACAATTTGTAGAGATAATGTGTAATGGGAAATTTATGAGTAAAGACCCCGGTGAAGCTTTGGATTACTTCGAACACCTTTCGGATAACACACAGTCATGGGATATTTCTGATCCCAATGAGAGGACCAAGAGTGGTAATCCAAGTTAATCAAGTTCAAGTGGTAAATTTCATGTGTCCGAGGATCTTCACGCGAAGATTTCTCATCTTTCTCGTAAGATTGAGCAAATGGAAGTGAGGAAAGTGAATGAAGTGAGTCAGTTGTCAAAAATAGAAGAGCCGTGCACAATTTGTGAAATAAAAGACCGCAGCACTCATGAATGTCCCACCATACCTGCATTTAAAGATATTTTACATAAGCAAGGTGCGGTGATTGCTGTGATGAACCAATCGAATCAACCAAGGAAATTGTTTAATTCTATCTATTCTAAGACGTATAATCCGGGAAGGAGGAATCATCCGAATTTTAGTTAGAAGAGCGATAATGTGGCACATGCACAACCTACTCCACCACCACACCAATTCCCTACTCAAAATCAAATTTTAAATCAGCACTAACCACCTCAATCAAATCAGTTTCAAAGTCAAGGTTACCCACAATCCCAAACTCAAGGACAAGCTCCTCCTCATCCTCCAGAATTTGGGTACCAAAATCAACAAGGAAATGTCCCCCTAATGTCTTACAATCAACCAATCTGAAAAAACTTGGAAGAACAATTGATCTCATTCATGCAAAGTATAAAATAAGACATCGGGGAGATGAAAAATAAAATTACCAAGTTGAATAATGCTATGGGAATTTTACAGCAAGAAAAAGGAAAGTTTCCCGCACAACCCCAACATAATTTGAAAACACAAAACTCCATTGAAGAAACACCCTACGGAAGTGGAAATCTTGCAGATGTGAAGTCCATAACAATACTTCGGAGTGGTAAAACAGTGAACAATCAAGTGGAGTACCAAAAAGAATTCAGAATAAAGAAAAAAATTTCAAAGGAAGAGAAAGGGAAGGATGCTATTGAAGAAAAAAATTCTGAGATGGAAGGAAAATCTGAAAAGAGGGCGGAACCTTGTTCGGTTCCCGCACCTTATCCTCAAAGGCTCAAGTCAATTCCAAATCCGAATCACCAATCTAAAAATTTTTGAACTTTTTAAGCAAGTCAAGGTGAACATCCCGTTGTTGGATGCGATTAGGCAAGTTCCTTCCTATGCCAAGTTCTTGAAAGACTTGTGCACGGTTAAAAGAAAAATAAACGTAAAAAAGGGCTTTTCTTACCGAGCAAGTGAGCTCTATTATCCAATCTAGTGCACCTCCCAAGTATAAAGATCCTGACTGTCCCACGATAGCCATTACCATTGGGGAGGTGAGACTAGAAGAGCATTGCTTGATCTTGGTGCGAGCGTAAATCTATTACCCTACCATGTGTATGAGACCTTAGGGTTGGGAGAGTTGAAGCCTACATCGATAACATTGCAATTTGCGGATAGAAGTGAGAAGAGACCCAAAGTAATGATACAGGATGTTCGTGTACAAGTGGATAAATTTATTTCCCTGTTGACTTTGTCATCCTTGACACTCATTCGGTTGTGAATCTGAAATCTCAAATTCCAGTCATTTTGGGATGCCCGTTCTTGGCTATGGCCAATGCATTGGTGAATTGTAGAATGGGTGTCATGCAAATCACTTTTGGGAATATGACTATGGAACTTAATGTGTTTAATATTTGTAAACAATCGAGTGATGATGAGGATGTTTACGAAGTCAATAGTGTGAAGACCACTTCTTCTGTCAGGAGAGGTGAACAAAATGACCCTCTTTTGATGTGCTTAGTGAATGCCGGGATGGAGGACCATGTTCCATCACCGGAGGAGTTAGAGTTTGCTGAATTTTTGGATCAGACGGAAGTGTATCATGTGAATGGATGGATGCCTAAATTTGAAGAGATGGGAACCATTGCACAACATCTCATTCCTTCACATGAATGACCTCTAACACTTGAGCTGAAACAGCTTCCCTCTTACTTGAAATACGCTTATTTGGGGGCGGGAGAATCTCTTCCCGTCATCATCTCATCTGAGCTTAACGTGCAACAAGAGGAACAATTGCTAAAATTTTTGAAAAAATACCAAGGGGCAATTGGATGGTCCATTACTGATCTAAAAGGCATTGATCCTTCCATTTACACCCATAAAATCTGTCTTGAAGAAGAAACAAAACCCATGAGGCAACCACAAAGATGATTGAATCCGAACATAAAAAAAGTGGTGAGAGGGGAAGTCTTAAAGCTGTTGGATATTGGGATTATCTATCCCATTCCAGACAGCAAGTGGGTGAGTCCGGTGCAAGTGGTCCCAAAGAAGGCCGGTATGACCGTCATGAAAAATGATAAATATGAATTGATTCCTTCACGTGTCATCACCGGTTGGCGAGTATGTATTGATTACAGAAAGCTAAACACTTGTACTAGAAAAGACCACTTTCCACTTCCTTTCATAGACCAAGTGTTGGAAAGGGTAGCCGGGCATGAGTTCTATTGCTTCTTGGATGGTTACTCGGGGTACTGTTGATACCCCATTTAGACTCACTATCCAAAATCAGTCATGTCAAAGCCAGAATGGATCAAGTCAAGCTCAGAATCAGTTAAATCAGACTCAAAACAGATCAGAACATATTTTCCGAAATGTCCAAACATTTTCTCAAGCAGTATCGGCAACAAACACGGATGACTTATCGATGGACAAACGTCGGTAAAATGTCAAAGAACATTTCTCCAAAGTTAGATTTTGAAAACGATGTGCGGTTTGCGACAAAGGGTAAACAGACACCGAAGAAGACGACACACGACATGCACTCCAGGCCTGTATCAATCGAAACTCACATGAATGTCCAAAATTCAATCTCTCAATGGAAACTCGTCAGTAAAATGATTGCTGAGAAGTATGCATGATCACCAACGCCATCGGGTGAAAATACGAGAATTAGTCGGATCCGAACATCATTTTGTTCGGAGCATCAAGGAATGACAGGTCGGCATCGAAAATGTACAAACCGATTTTTCATGGAGTCTTGACGAAAAGACAGAGATTTACTACGGATCAGTTTCTGCAAATTATCTCACGATGGTGAAACGAGCACAATCCGAGATATTCTGTGTGAGGAGAAAGGGTCCGCAAATAAGCGGCTCTTGAAAAATCGTCCAATTTCAGTAGCGACAATTTTAAAATTCATGATTCAAGCCAATAAAAATTGTGGCGACATTAATTTTCTCAACAACGGGACCCGCGATGCCACAGAGCAGGCAGCTCGGAGAGTTCCGGATGCTCTCTCCACATTCTGTCCCGAACAGAATATTTCCCTACTTTCTAAAACCTATACTACCTAGCCTAAATCATGTCCAAGCTCTCCTAAAATCATCCTAACCATTTCTCATCCCACCAAAACTTCCTCAAATCAGTCCTCACATACAAAATCCAGCAACCAAAAACCCAAATCCTCAAATCCAAACATCCAAACATCCAAACAAACCATTTCCGATAAGCCGAAAAACCATACCGACTAGACGAACCTCTGCCGAAATTCCATCAAACGATCCATCCTTCATTTAAATTTTATATTTTAGATCATTGTATAGAAGTTCTTACTTCATTCTAGGAAAACCCCGGTTACCGTTTCGGGATTATAGTCTCGTATTAGTAGGGGCGGCGCCCGAATACTATACGTTATTATAATCATACGAATCGAAATCGGCGAACTTATCCTCCACTGGATTGTAATTCCGTCAAGGTATATGAATATATTTTTCTCTCTTAATCGCAGCAATGTAATCTTATTTATCTTCTGATCTCGGCGAGAGGAATGAATCATCGGTTCCATCGATGATTTAATTCCCGCCATCTTTAAAGTTCGATTCTCGGAAATCCCTTCTACGTTCGTATTATGATTTACCATGAACAAGGTGGCGACTTAATCGAATCCTTAGATTTTCAAGAATTGATCTTAACATTTATATATTAAAGAATCGGTCTTCTAACTTTCAAGTGGAGATACATCAGACCTGAGTTGGTTATATGACCGACCGACTGTACAAGTCACACGGTGATACCTTAAAGATTGATTCTTCAATATATCAATGTTCTTCTCTTTTTATCATTGAAGGAATTGATCTTCTAAAAATTCAAGTGGAGATATATCAGACCTGAGTTGGTTACATGACCGACCGTATCTACAAATCCCACGTTGATGCCTTAAAGATCAATTCTTTATAACATTTATAAAATCAGTTATCTTTAGAAGGATTGATCTTCTAATTTTCAAGAGGAGATGCATCAGACCTGAGTTGGTTATATGACTGACCGGCTGTATAAATTCCACGTTGATATCTCTAAAGATCAATTTTTCATTACGATAATATTCAAAAAAATCATTTATATTCTGAAGAATGAATTACTCAATTTCAAGTGGAGATACATCAGACCTGAGTTAGCTATACGCCGACCGGCTATATAAGTCACACGTTGATGCCTTGCGAAACCTATTCTTCATTATATTAATGTTTACAAATTCTTTCAAATGATTATTGGCTAATGTATGGCCGCGACCGACAAGCCAGATAATCATTGCTCGAATTTATAAAAATCGACTCATTCAAGGCCCGGTCCTTCCGGCATACTATTATGTAACATCGTTCTGTTCGGCCATGCCAACACAATGCGTATCTATCTATTTTATTATGTTTATATATATATTCATACATTCTACTTATTCATGTTCATCTCATCTTCCCCGAGTCCCCTTCTTTCCTTTTAAAATCAAAATCAAGCAAAATGAAAGACAAACAAAAAAATATTAAATCTCTTGATTTAGATCACCGGCGAAGTTTAATAACCTTCGTGATTTGAATCGGGAAATGGTTTGTGAGTCGACCCCGATCGGATCACTTATCATTCCTTTGAGATTTCAAACAAAATGAAAAATAAAGAAAAACATCAAATCTCTTGATTTAGATCACCGACGAAGTTTAGTAACCTTCTTGATTTGAATCGGGAAATAGTTTGTGAGTCGACCCGATCGGATCACATATCATTCCTTTGATATTTCAAACAAAATGAAAACAAAGAAAAACATCAAATCTCTTGATTTAGATCACCGGCGAAGTTTAGTAACCTTCGTAATTTGAATCGGGA
>NMUG010006871.1:0-12354 GCA_002855965.1 Monotropa hypopitys | reverse complement strand
TTTCCTTATACGTCTCCGCCATATATGGCAACGTTCCCATTGATGCGTCATATCCCGTGATCTTAGGAGATCATGTGACGAGTATGTATACGCTTACTTTGGTGGAAATATATCGAATTATCCATCATAATATATAAGTGAGTGATCATTGTAAGATCTCTATTATCGGACTGCTCTGTCATCCTCGGCTCAAGGGATGCCGAGCTTCTGACCACGAGCAATGACCGAGCTGATATTTGGGCTGACCCGTGCACGTATCAGTGAGCTGAGCTCTTATCTTATTAACCGCATCAATGGACATACTTCTCATACAATTTTCTTGAATTCTGGCATCGACTTGTGGCATTGCATACCAAATCGTAGATGATTTAGAAGGCAAAATCAAAACAAAGATATTTTGAGAATCAATATATTTAAATTTGTTGCTGATATGTGGGCTTTAGTGACAGGAATGTACCATTGAGTTTCACAAGCACAAAAAAAATCCAGGACGATAGATGATGACAAACACTCCCCATATCCTCAATAAGAATGTGTTTACAATAACACAAGCGAACATCAACTTGTTATTCAAAATCTGGCACATTTTCTGTAACCAGCTCTGAGATTTCTTTCTTTTTTTTCTACCTTCTAAATTTCTAAACTACAACCTTCAAAGGAAATGCCTTTTGTGACCTTCCATCGTCAACACCCACCATTTAGGTTACGTGGCCAGTTCACAAGTTGCTACTTGAAAACTGGGCACCCTGCAATGACGATACCCGGTGCAGTTGGGCATGAGGCCAGAGGACAATGGTCCGGCTCAGTTCCCCACCACTTCAAATCCCGGCCTTCATTCTGCAGAGCAAAGAACAAGAAAACCCCCATGAAAGCTGTGCCAGCATCCAATGCTGCTGACAGTACATAGTTATATTTCTGCCACCACCCCTTTCGGTATTTGAACACAAAATAGTTGAAGATTGTTCCGGTGACAAGCCAACTAGCAATATTAGTTGGAGTAGCCGGTGGCATTCCCGCAAATCCGTATGATATAACCGGTATGTTAATCAATGGAATCCATTTCTTCTCGGGGAAAATTTTGCTGAGTATCCAAACTGGTACTGGTAAAACAGCTCCGATGAGGAACAACCATACCAAGTTCCTGTACAGCCCTCCAGACCCAAACAGGCGGTGCGGCCCAATTAGTCCCCATATTACTGAGGCATCAAAGGTGACTCGGAATTTTGGGCATGTCCATGGGCTATCAGGATGGAGTGACTCAATATCACAGATGTTTTCGATGCTCCCCAACATCCACCATGCAACTGCAAGGTTTACTATGCCAGCAACAAGCGTTCCCACCAGCTGGAGAAAAAGAAAGGGAAGGATAAACACCCAGAAATAAAAAAGGAAAGGTCAGAACAAATTGTAATAGAGCACGAGTTTATTAGCAGTGTAGACCTGAGCCATGTACATGCTCCGCGGCGGGATTTTCATGTAGTGACCCAACTTAAGATCAGACAGGAAAGATAGAGCATGAATGGTGCTGATTCGCCCGTAAATCTTGAAAATCAAATTTGCAATGGGTTTCCCTGGCATGATATACCCAAAGATGAACTGTGCGATTATATCGTACCCAGGTTGCTGCATAAAAGTCGAGAACTATAAGACATTAGGATACATAGGTTGCTGCATAAAAATGAAGAGAACTAGAAGACTACAGATCGGCAGGGTGGATGGGTGCGGATGGGGTTAACTTGAATGTATTTTGCAATTTATTTTTACCTGGTTTGTTGTGGCTTGAATAACTCCAATGGGAAGGGTAACAACAAAAGCCAGGGCAAAGGCGAAGAGCATTCCCCACCATGGCAGCTGCACATCTTCTATCCACACAAAGGACGTTATCAGGGATAGGGCAACACTTCCTATTAATAAGATGAGGTACCACCATTCAGGTACTTCTTTGTAACTTTTCATCAGTTTCGCATGGATGTCCAATTTGACGTTCTTCACTGCAGACTTGCTTTGTTTCCAGATATCCCTAGAAATTTAAAGACCAATTATAGTTTTGTCAATTTGAAGATAAATCAAGACCTTTACCTTTGAAGAGTATATCTTGACTTGCTCTGAAAATTAAAAAGCCAAAAAACAAGAAATTTAAAGTGTGAAAAAACTAATAAACATTAAGTAAAAGGTGAATTGGCAGAGAAGTCAGGATATGCAAGAAAATCTCAAGTTTCTGGTGCTCTTATCTCTGAATGAGAAGCAACATACCTGCCATTAAACAAGGCCACATGAACCAGGGTAGCCGAAAATCTTGCAAATCCCGATCCAATTGAAAGGGCAAACAGAGGGCTAAGATAGAGCTTCCCATAACTCTCGTACGCTGGAATATTGAGATCATAATGTGGAGTCAAAATCTTGGTGGTATCATATGTGTGCCCACTAGAAGTGAACAGTTTACTAGAAAAGATGGGGAATTTCTGGGCATCAAATGTATTGAACTTCCAGTAACACAGAGGCACAATTATGTAGACGAACATGATAAAGCCAACCCCGACATTGAGAATGGAAAACCAGGGTGTCACCAATGGGCTTCCGTGATAAGCAGAGATCCCCGCCCAATCAAGGGTGAAGGCACCAACCCCAAGTCCATGGTAACCAGAACCGATTTGTTGAGCTGTTATACTCTGAGGCCAAGCCCAACAAACCCATGAGAAGAATGTCAAAATTGGGAATAGGTAGCCAGGAAATGCGTAGTAAGCAAAGCTTGCAGCAAAGAAAACAAGGAAAAATTTCATCCTGGTCATGCCTTTTGTTTTCAGATCCTTTTCATGGAGGGCTCTGTCACAACAAAGACATTAATGTCATGTAAGTTCAGTCAATGAATCAGGAAACAAGAAAACACTAGAATTTTGTACGGTTATTTTTTAGTTCACTTCCTTTGTTACTGACTGAAGTAGGTGGATTGAAGAGGTTAGTTTTGCTTTGCAAGTGCTGCTTTTATTTGATATCTTCTTCAAGGTGTCCAGGGCTAGACAGAAGAAGAATCAAATCTCTAAGTCCCAAGCCTTGACCATCAGGTCAACCCTTTTAGGGTTTGCAAAGTACTACTATGGAATATATAATAAACTCCAATTCTCCATTGAAGTCATTAACTGATAGTATTTCCTTTGTGTGTGTGTGTGTGTGTGTGTGTGTGTGTGTGTGTGTTGGAGAGTGGTTGGGTGGGTAAATATGAGAAAGTATTTCATTCCATTCTCTCACCTTTTTCTACATGTCATGCTTTTGCTTTTATGTAATTTGGTTTGGACTTGGAAGAGAATATTGCACACACTAAGCAATACAGCCCATGAAACAAATTCTCATCCAGTGAACTTATCTAAGACTTTTCCACTTAAATTGAGGTCCACTCTTTCTCAGTAAAGATTAGTAACTAGGCACAATATTAACATGTTCTGTTTTCAAAAGCAACTAAACATATGCCATGTTGGAGAATATTTTTTTTACAATTTCACGTTTCCAAACACATCATGAAATTGGAGGAAATTTTAAGAGAGCAAACATTATGGTAGTGATCCTAATGACTAGAGATATTAAACACCACCAGAACAAAGAAACATTAGAGAGTAAATGTAAGAAAGAAGACAGACCTAAAAAGAGAAACCTGAGCAACGTTTGAAGGCCACCACATTTCAACAGGAACAACTAGGTACCTCCTCAACATTCCAGCCCATCCATATCCCACTATCTGCAAGAAATTCATGTCAAGTCAAAAAAATCTAAAAGGAAGCAGGGTACAACAAGGCCTGGGGAATAGAATGACCAATGTGAAAGAAGACTGTCCAGTCCACTTTGCTTTGGGGAGCCCATCATAGGGCCCTTCTTGGGTATTGTAACCGTTCATTTTTTTAGGTCTTGTCTACATCCACCATGGAAAAGTAGATTGATCCGAGAATAGCAACTACATGATTTCATCCTATATTGGTGTCCAAAAGAAATGGACGGAAAGCATGAATCTTTTTTTCTACACGCATAGCCCTGTGGTGGGGCCATGGAAGGAAGCTGGACCGGTCTGATCTTCTCTCCCAACCACAGAAGATTCTCTGAAACTCTGGAGAATAAAATCTCCAGAAATTTTTTCCCACAAACCAAATCAAACCAAGATTTTGTCCCAATTAATTGGATCGCTTACATGAATTCTTTAAAAAAATGGTGTACATGACCATTGAGGGCCCTAACATTAGAGTCAAGCACATGATGGAGTAAATCCGAATCTACGTAAGACTGAAACTAACCACCCACTCTCTCAATCACGCTATGCTATCACTGGGATACCCGTGGATAATTCTTAAAAAATATTGAGTAAAATTCCAAAGAACTCATAATATTTACCATTTCCATGGATATTTATTTCACTGCTTACCGTACCTCTCATGTCTAAGTCTTTATTATACATGACCATACCCAGAAATTATCCAGTTGACCATTTTATATAAAAGTCTATTAATAGTTTACGAAAGATTCTTGTTTTTTTACGTTACAGGTAACCACTGTTTCATCACCACCAACAATAAAACATAAAATAAATTAATTAAGGAAAATCAAATACTCCCAACTCAAAAAGGAATTGTTATAAAGTTACCTGTGTTGTCAAGACTAGAAGGAGCGCACACAAGAAATTCAAGCTCTGCTTATAATAAGCCTTCATAACAGTAATGGCCCCAATCGAATACGCATCACCCCCACCGAAAGAAACCCCACAATTGGCTATCACGGTGATAACGACGTGCTCCTTCATATTAAACGGTCCAGGATTCAAGCTGAAGGTTCGACCCATAAACCCGAATTCCCTCTTTGGAAGAGTTGCGGCCATGAATTTTCCGATGGGTAAAACCGCGATTTGCATAAGAATGGCCGATATGGTTAACGGTTGAGTTCGGTATATGAAGAAGGTGTTTAGGAATATGAGGATTGAGCAAGAGGTTAGGCCGAGAAACCACGTGCGGAACGTCATGACGGGGAGCGAGGGATCGTCGGTTTCCGGGACCACCAGGGCAACTTCCTCCACCGGACACCTCTCATATTCCTCAGTGTGTCCGTTCAGATTCTCAGCGTCGGTGTGGAAGTAGGCAGAGGCGGGAGGATCTGGTTTGGACGCCATTTGGTGATGTCGGAGACACCAGCGGTGGTGTCACTGCTGTGTGTAACTAAGGAGTGCATTTCGTGGGGTAGAAGAGGTACATATATAAGAGCGAAGGAGAGGAGGGCATGGCCGCGTGGAGTGTGATATGATATGACTGTAATGCCCCTTTTATGGAGTGGATGCCAAAAGAACTCCGTCAGTTTCGACTCGCGAGTCTCTTACGCAAATGAGAATATAATACTATGGTGTTATTTGCATAAAAAAATAATTAGTCCAATAAAAAATAATATATTGACATTTACATAGAAAATTTAATAGGTTAATTAGTAGATAATACGTGCTAGAAAAATAACATTTAGCATCAGGATATTTTTTATTATTTATACAATATCATTTAAATTAAATGTGCAAGTACGATATTGTTTGGCTTAAATTAATTGGCTAAAGAAAAATAAGTATTGTCACATGTCATGTAAGTAAAAGATATTTACATATCTTGGAAGAAAAGACATGAAATAATATTGTTTCATGCACTAATGGATCAAGAAGAACGTGACCAAAGTCATAAAAACAAGAGAAATAGAAATAGAAGATTAACTCACTTATTATTCTTAGTAGATGTAGAAATTTTGGAAGAAAAAACCAAATAATTAAATCTAATTCAAGATGATTTCGAAATTAAAACAAAGTGAAAAAATGAAGACAGTTACTAGAAGATTGAACATATAAATAAAAGAATTAGAAGAAAGAAAAACCTCAAATAAATCAATCAACAATATCATAATGTGTCACGTTCCGTCCCGAATACTCAACTTAAAAGGGATGTAGACAGACAGACTTGCGACATTCGAGCACGATCAACATCGCTTAATCACTAAAGTTAAGCATGATCTAATCTAACACACCGATGATCCGATTTCTGGCTCCTTCTCTTCCTATCTTCAAGCCCTGCAAAACGATCTTGACACCCGTGTAATATCTGTCCAAAAATCCTCCGATGCTTAAGTTACCTTTTGTTTTTGGTAAAAGGAAAAAGCACTCAAGAGAGAAATTTAGTACTTAGTGTTCTCGTACCTTTTACGATTGCCTTTTAGAAAGTTATATATGTCTCATATCTTTAAGGAAAGTCCTTGTAGTTTTCTGTAATCTTTCAAGTTCAACACGTTCCCACCATCATCGGCGTGCATCACGTTATTCTGGTATTAAAAATTCTGAATAATACTTTAAATGATTCAATAGAGCATATCATCTCTACTTTTTAAAATCTATCAAAATAATAAAGATGAATAAAAATAATATTATTAAATGTGTAATTTTACTTAACAATCAATAACTATTTTAGTCCATGATTAATTTGGATGTATTGTCACAACCATTGTAGGAGATATTTTCTCCACTTAAAAATATACTCTCATTCATGGTATAAGAGAAAAATAAGTTGGAGAATGAATAAATAGGACTGACTTATAAAACTATATATTAAAAAACTAATTTTTAGAAAACTAATCGTTAAAAACTAGTCGTTACAAAATTAGCCATTTTTTTTAAATGCAAAATTTATTAACAATCAAAAAAACACAGCAATCCAGCAAAAATTACACTGCAAAAGATACACCCCACCTAACGAAACTGCTACAAAACCAAGACCCTACACACAAAACAAACAAAAGACATCCAACCACCCAAAAGGACCAAAACAACCCACACCTAAAAAAAAAACGCAGAGACAAACTCTCAGTTAAACACAAAAAACTAATTGTATTGAATATTGAATACTTATACTTACTTTTTAATACACTTTTAATACACTTTTGTTACTCACTTTTTATTGTATTGAATATTATATTATTTATAAAATACTAATTGTAACAAATAATATGTTATATTTGTTTAAATAAATTTTTGATATCAATATTTTTGTATTTTAATACTAGAGTTTGGATATTTTTGCAAACTTTTATTAAAATTTAATTTAATTAAATAATATAAAAGATATAAAAAACGTGAAAAATTAAAAATAAAAGAGAAAAGAGGAGAGAAGGTATTTTCGTCAAAATATGGTAAGCCCTCCTTATTTTGTCATGGGGGCGTGAATAATAGATCTCATTTGGTAAACGAAAGATATTTTTATATTTGATAAAATTTTAACGGTTAAGTTTGACATAACATTTTTATTTGATTTTGTCTTTCTCCTAATTTTTTATTTTTAATTATTATTTCATCTAGATTAGAGATTTCAAAAAAGTAAATAATAGACAAAAACCAAAATAAAAAAAAATCAGGTGTAGAGAGGATTATAAATTATTGGGTTAACTCAGTCGCCGTTTAATCACCGTCAACGTTCACAGTATGTTTATGAGGGTAATTACGTCAGTGGCGACAGTGTTATTATGTAAAAAGTATCGGAACCCCCCAAAAATGAATTAAAAGCCATCAAGCGTCTCATTGGTTGGAGGATGCGGTAGGAGAGGGCTTTGACTATTTCATTTCATAGAGTGTGATGGAGCGTGATTTCACGCTCCCGCAGGCGACTGACACACTTCCCCCATCGGTCTTAACTGTTCCAGCTGGCAGAGCATGTGGTTTTTTCTGCCCGAGGCTTCCACGTAGGATAAAGCGAACTCCCCCCATATTGACGCCGTTAAATATTTACCCCTGGCAGGAGAATATTGTGTTACGATCTGTCTCGCACACGTAACGTTGCCGTTATGATGGGAAGGATATTTGACCACATAGGACGAAAACCACGTGCTTTCGTTTTTGTCTGCTGCGAAAAAATCACAATTAGTGGGATTCCACGTGGCAATATTTTTTGACATGAGATGAGATGGACAATCTTGGTTCATTAAAAGCACAATCCTCCAGTCTCATTATGGCTACCGATTATGTGTATCCATATTTAAGAAAAATGATTAAAAAAACAATTTACTGAACTGTTAATAAGAGATAAAAGTGTATACAAATATAGGGGAGAACCAACCAAGCACCAATAAACTTTTATTTTAATACGATGTAGTTAGACCTAGGAGTTAGAATTTCTTATACAACACAACATGACACGAACCAAACATGAAGTTAGCATGTTAAAATTAATGATGGGTTGAAGTTTCATGACATGAACACAACACGATACGACACACCTTTATTTATGAATATGAATATAGACAAAAATGGTTCTTAATCACTGATATGTTTTAGTACGGTGATTGATCTTGAAATTTAAAACTTGATTAGTTATGAGTGAATTATCAACTAGTTAGTGTTTGAATAAATGTGTTAAAATATATGATTCACTGAACTTTAAATTGATTTTAATATTGCATAAATCTTATTCAATATGTTATAAGTGAGTTCTATAGAATATAGAGTTAGTCTCTTTTAGTTTGTGTTATATATATATACTAGCGTATGACCTGTGCCGATGACACGATGCAACAAAATAAAAAGCGCAATATAATACGTAAGCGTGCGATGAAACGTCAGACGACACTTTGTAGTATTTTCGGCACATATGATGAGTTACGATACTCGATCTGTGTTTTTGATATAGCTCGTACCGATGGCACAGGTCGACATAATAGAAAGTATAACACAATACCTAATAGTACAACGAAATTTCAATTATTAGTAGTGCATTCAATACTGTTTCGTGCCTTCGGCACTTCTAAGTGCCTTGCGCTGAAGAGTAACTTCAACACTGTACATATAATTCATGTCTTACACTCTTGAAATATTATGTACAACAGTCCCAAAGAATTCGGATGTTAGATGTACTTTCGGTACTGATTCATGCCTTCAGCACTTTAGAGTGCCTTCGGCACTAATAAGGGACAACACTCGATCATTCCTTCTGCACTTGACCCGTGATCACGTGTCTTCGGTACTTTAACCCATGCCTTCGGCACATTGATCTGTGGTCACGTGCCTTCGGCACTTGATCTGTGACATTGACAAATGACACGTGCCTTCGGTACTTCACCCGTGCAAGCTATCCATTAAGAAGCAGTACTAAATGAAATGTCAAACCAAAAAGTCTAACATAAACATGAAACACAATGAATAAATTGTCTAGAAAAAACTGCAACGTTGTCGTTACTCATTTTAGTATCTGTGGTACTCATTTTAGTATCCACTGCAAACAAAATGTTTTGTAAAAATATTTAGACACATTTATGTTGTGTAAAACCCAACTCTAGTAATTACCCATGCTACAAGAGATGAAACCAAGCACACATTGAAAATGTTCACCTAATAGAAAGCGTACCACAATACCTAAAGGTATGACGAAACTTCAGGTGTTCGTAGTATATTCGTCACTGATTCGTGTCTTCGACACTTTAGAGTGTCTTAGACACTGAGTGATTCTATCACATCTGTCAATTTCTCTGTTAATATATCATGCTCGTACCTAAAGATACGACACAACTTGTTAGTCACTCAAACCCAGACACGACACAAACACTGAAACAATTGGATACCGAGTTACTTCTGATTAAAATTTTATATTTATGTAGGTATATACAATAAAAAATTACATAACCCATGAGTTTGATAGTGTTCTATTTTTGGTGTTTTTGTATACAAAAATGAAAATTGAAATAGAATGCCAATAGAAGAAAAGAATTCAACAGAATCTCCCCATAACCCATGAGTTTGCTTGTGTAATCACACATCCGTGAAATCAAAATAGAGAGATCGTGATCAAAATAAAAAAATTGAAATCAATACAGAGAAACCAAAACTCAACAACTGATAACAGAAGTCAACTTATTTTGTTGAACAATTGAAACTAATGTAACAACAAACAATTGCATCAAATAGATTATTAACAGAAATAATGTTAGATTATTAACAGAAATAATCATTAACAGCAAACAATTGCATAAATTGAGAGTAGTGAATACACAATATCAATCCCAAACACGAAGTAGATTATCCAACCAAATAATAATTTTAAAACCAAATAATTGCATAAAGTGAAACATGCTATTTTTACATAAGGTAATTGAAACATAGATCGCAAAAATATCAGATCACAGTACCAAGTTTGCACAAACAAAAATCGAGCATAACAAAAATCGCAGATGCATACAGTAGAAACATACATCAAAAATCGAGCGTACAATAGCAAAACAAAAACCGAGCGTACAATAGCAAAAATCGCAAATACATACAGTAGCAAAAAATGAGCATACAGAAGCAAAAATCACAGATTGCATGTACAGTAGCAAAAATTGCATACAGTAGCAAGTTTATACAATTGTAAATTGGTGTTCTGTATTTAATACAATAGCAAGTTGATGTATAGTAGCAAGTTGAGATAGAGACAACCCAGAAAACTCCGAACAAACCCAGAAACCTACTATCGAAATCAAAACCCTAAACTAGATGAATTGCTTCTTCTATAGCAAAATAAAAACAAAAAAATACAGTAACAAAAAATCAAAACCTAGCAAATTGGTGTTAATCAAACAAAGAACACAGAAAATTGAAATCATGGAAAACATCCCAGCAAGTTGGTTTGTGCAAACAATTGTAAAACTCAAAGCAAAAATCGGCATGGGAGCCTATGGAATTATTGAGCCAAACTCAAATTAAAAATCTGTCCAAAAGGTTTAAAACAGGTAACCACAAGTACTTGTATATCACCCATCTTCCATTGGGTGCTTCCCGTTTGAGATGGTTGTTGGGGTGTCTACAGGAGAATTGTATAGGGTCTGCATACACATTTTGCAAAATATGAAGAAATCGAGCGTACATTTGTAAAAAAACATCAAAACATCTTTTCCTTCAGCAAGCTCGTCACAATATCACAAAGTGGGCGATTCACAAAGCAGATATCCGACCTCGCTTTACAGATCTTCGCCGCCATAACTCCTCCCCAGATCGTCACCGTGTGTGCCGCAATCGAAACCTTACTCCACAAACACACCCCTGACCAAATCTTCTGGTTCTTCTTCATCAAATTTCCAACCCTAATTTGCAAAATATTCGGCATCGATCACTCTCCGCAAGCTCAGAGAACCCCGCCGCGGCAGCCCATCAACAGCTATGGTCCGATCACCGTTGTGGTCCGATCGCTATACCTTTGCCATATATTTCCTTTGACGATGCTCAATGGAGATCTGTCGCCTACTGTGGTCCATTGTTTCCGCCGCCGCCTATAGAGCTCAAACATCTAGGGGATCTCGGGGAGGGGGGTGGAGGGGAGGTGAGAGGAAGGGCGGTGGAATCTCGGGGGATGGACGGAGAGAGAGAAAATGCATGCTAAAGAAAAGATAGGGATTTGAAAACTTGCGTATGTGTTTGCTGAAACGGTGATTTGAAAACTTGCGTATGTGTTTGAAAACACCAATCCAGTCATTTCAATAACACGATCCGTGTCAAACACCAATCCAGTCCATTCAAAACAAACCAAATCCAACGGTGGATTGGAAACGATCCGTGTCAAACACCAATCCAGTCCATTCAAAACAAACCAAATCCAACGGTGGATTGGAAACGATCCGTGTCAAACACTTGTGATTTGGCATAGATTGAACTTGAGTGCCATTTTAAAATGGTTGAAATGTGCTTTGATCCAAGAACCCAAAACTCCTTTTATTTACAAAATGCCATCAGAGGGTGTGTTAATCTTAGCCGTTGAGATGTTAATCCGACGGTTAAGATTATAGATTTATATGTGTGTGAGTTATATGTTGAAGTTATATGTATTTACGGATCGTGCCATTGAAATGAGCTGATTTGTAATATACTAGCGTATTGCCCGTGCCGATGGCACTTAACAATCTGAAAGCACAACACAATACATAAGGGTACGATGAAACTTCGGCCATTAGTAGGGCCTTCGTCACTGATTCGTGTCTTCTGCACATTGGAGTGCCTTCGGTACTCATTATGAGTGACGGACACTCGATTCGAGTTTTCAAACCGGATTATCCTATAACATTTTAGATTTTCATTTTGGAAAAACACATTTTCTCGAGAAACTAACAGAGCAAGCCCGTGAAAACAATCAGGAAACCATGAGAAATTAGAAGAATGCCAAAAATAATAAATACCACATCATTAAGAAAAATCGAAATACTCACATCCACATTTACTAATAGAAGATGCATAGATATGGCAAGCGGAGGGAAGATCCAAAGCCCAAATTGGACGCTGTTTTTAAATGCCTCGCAAATACATTTTGTGTCGATTTTCAACACCTTGTTCATCCCAGAACAACA
>NMUG010006870.1:0-12355 GCA_002855965.1 Monotropa hypopitys | reverse complement strand
ATTTTTATATTTATTTTACCTAATAAACTCATAATATTTAATTAAATAATTAATCCCATCTTCAAAATAAATAAAACTTTTATTTCTATTTTCACCTTTTATTTAATTAAAGAATTCAATGGCCCAATAACAGATTCGCTCGAGCCCATTGGATTTTAAAAACAATCATTTTTCTTCTTCTAAATTCATCAGTAACTATATTAAAAAAATATCGAATATGAAAATTTTATTATTTTAATTATTCCAATGTTTTATGAACAACCAACAATTTGCCCTAACAAAATCGAAAAATAGCGAATTAACTATACTTATATCTTTAAGAGATAGGCTCACGCTTAAATGCGAATTCTGATCAATCAACCACTTCGATTCAAGTAAATTTTTACGTATAAACTCCTAAGACAATTACCAACACAACCCCATAATTTGTTTCAAAAAATTATTTAATTTAATGGACGTTTTTGCTTTCTAAATTTCCAGAAAACTGCTGTCTGAAACTAGTTAGAACATTGCCGGAATTTATGCTGGAAAATAGGTCGAAAAACATGGCCGATGGCCGGAATCGCCTTTGAAAAAGTTACGTGCTTCATAAATACAGCAACAATGCATACAATATACATATACACATCGAATATACACAGAAAATGAAAACATGGTCGTAAATCACACAACCAGAAATTCATATACCTCGTCGTCGTCGTCGTCGTCGCCGCCACCGTCGTCGCACACCGCCATGCTCCTCTTGTGCGCCACCGCCTTCCCCATCACCTGGTCTCCCCGCTGCCGTACGTACGTCACCGCGCCTGCTGTCGCGCCCGTCGCCGCCGCGTCTGGCCGTTGTACTGCTGCTCCACGTTGCCGCCGTCGTCGCACCCTCGTTGCTCTCCTGATCTCCTTCTACGCCACCGTCCTCTCTCTCTCCCTCTCACTTTGCCATCACCGCCTCCGCGTCACCCGGTCATCGCCATCCATCCGACAATCTCCCTCTCGCTCTCGGTAGGGCGGCTGCCCCTCTCTCTCTCTCCCATTTTTTCTGCATCTATTCTAACTCCTGTATATAATTTACCCTATATCTATTATATATAACTAATATTTATTATCTAATATCCCCCCCCCCCGCCCCGTGTTTACTACAACTAACACGTGTAATACCCCTCCCCCCTTCACAGCACACACGCCACATGGGGGGAACACGTGGCTCTCCCCAATTTTTTTAATTAATTTATTATATTCTCTTAATTACACATTTTTTATTAATAAATTTCAATTCCGATCCATTTAAATTTTTAATCGCACCAATAATTTTTTTAATCCCCCAATTAATTTTAGTTCACCTATTTTTTTTATTAATTCTTCTAACCAATTTAATTAATTTAATTAATGCATTATTACGGTGCGGGTCTCACATGCAATGTGGCTTTTATTGGCCTACCTTGTTCCGGGATGCATTCGAGTATTTCAAAATGTGTGAACGATGCCAACAATTGGGCGGTGTTACCCGCCAGAACATGACATCGTTATCCCCTATTCTTGTCATTGAAATTTTAGATTGTTGGGGAATCGACTTAATGAGGATATTCCCAAATTGTCACAGTTATCTTTACATCCTTCTCGCCATTGATTATGTCTCAAAGTGGGTTCAATCTGTATCCACTAGGACCAATGACCACAAGGTAGTTATTAATTTCTTGAAAGAAAATATCCTCTCCCAGTTTGGCATGCCACGTGCCATAATAAGCGACCAAGGGACTCATTTTTGCAATAAGGTTGTTGTGGCCCTCATGCAGAAGTATGCTATCACTCACAAGGTCTCCACAGCCTATCATCCACAAACAAATGGCCAAGCAGAGTTGGCTAACCAGGAAATCAAGCACATTTTGAAAAGACGGTCAATCAGGACCGAAAAGATTGGTCTTTGCATTTGACCATCGCGTTGTTGGCTTATAGGACCACCTATAAAATGGTTTTGGGAGCGCCTCCCTATCGCTTGGTTTATCGAAAAGCATGCCACCTCCCAGTCGAACTAGATTACAAGGCCTATTAGGCCACTAAATCCATGAATTTTCATTTACCGAGGCCGAGGCTCATAGAAAGCTTCAAATTAATGAGTTGGATGAAATTAGGAACGATGCGTAACAAAATTCGCACATTTACAAAATCAAAGTGAAAGACTTCCATGACCGAAACATCCAACGGAAAAATTTTGTTGTTGGCCAAAAAGTGCTCCTGTATAACTCCCTGTTACACCTATTTCCGGGAATGTTGCGATCGAAGCGGGTTGGACCTTACATTGTCCACCATATATATCCACATGGAGCCATTGATATATTGAAACCGGAGAATAATCACATGTTCAAAGTTAACAGCCAATGCCTGAAGCCATTTTTAGAAACATTTTCTCCCGAAGACATTGAGGAGGAGTTGGTGGATCCTATTTATGTGGACGAACAAGCAAATTAATAAAATATAAGAATATAGCTATGTATAGGAGACATTAAATCCAATGGGGATGAGAAACCTCCACCCTTATTTTATAAGTACGGAGGACGTTGAAAGACAATTGGGGTGTCTCTCTAAAATTGAAGGATATCACCTGTTGAGTAGAAGTCTACCCATAAAGTAAGGAAGTTTTGTTTTTATTTATCTACACTTGCTTGTGTGCGTGGTTGTAGTTTTGTCTTTGGAGGGCTATGTAACATCCCATACTCCAAAAAATACCAATAAACAGCGGAATAAAATTTTTCTTTAATTAGCATACCTCAACCAAACTCCATAAGTATCAAGTAACATAAAACATCTCAACCACACCTACTTTACCACAAGTTATTTTCTCACTCATATAACTCCTTAACAAAACGAGTTGCCAAAACCATATTAAATCTCCATCACAAAGCATCTAAAATATAAGAACGACTACTATGACATGGAAAGAAGTGCAATCTACCATAGAATCATCTACTACCAAAGTGCACTTCAAATACCAAGCTTCATCCTTCCAAGCACAAGACTCCTCTCTGGCATCATAGTGGACCGCTATCCCTGTTACCTATTTTCCAAGTCAAAACAAGGAAAACAGAGTGTGAACATATGCATCGCAAGTTCTAGATGGAAGACATGTAAAAGCACGATTTAACTTTAAAACGCAATGTTCCCAAAAAAAATAGGAAAGATGCAATGCCATGCATGATGCCAATCCTTCTCAACTTCCACATTTTTCAAAGCCTTTCATACATAATATAATTCTGGACCGCAGCCCCTTTTTCTCAAAATAATGGACTTCTTACGTCCCTTTTTCTTCTAAAATAGCTATTGCTATATGCAATAGTTCGTGCAACTCGTACACTATCACATGGAACCGCAGCCTCATTCCATCATGCCATCGAACCGCAGCCCGATCTCAACATGGAACATGTCACCGAACCGCAACCCGACTTCAACATGTTAAGGGGCGTCCCCCATGGCCATATCGGCGCCAATCATTATCCACCATATCTCATATACATATAGTATATAAAACGCTTTCCAAATCTCTTTCACAAAGCATGTCCATAGGCTATAGTTTTCTCAAAACTTCTTTCTCAAAACGTTACTTCCAAAACCTTTGCCATAACCAAAATTCTCTCAAAACATGCACATGCTAAACATATGCAACATGTCATGCAACTTCCCATGATTTGTGCAATTACATAAAAATAAAAGAGCACAAGCATCTAAAATATCGAGATGCTACATCCCTACACTCACCGATACCACTTAGCAAGCTTTTCTTTGACTTTGTTCAAGGCGTCAAGATTCTCCACGGAATTCCCTGTCAAAACGACTAACGATTTCAGTCCACAATATATATAATTTGACAAGAAGATAATGAAAGCATTAAATTAAATCAACTGACCCAATAACCATCTTTAACAGTTTATTAGAATCTTTAATTAACCCCTAAAACCTTCCAAACACATCTTAGGTCGGTACCCGCCTATTCAAGGGACCGGTACCCGCTCAATCGCCCAACACACTGACCACAAGGGACCGGTACCCGCCTTTACAAGGGACAGGTACTCGCCCCCTTCCCCAACCTACTGTTCGACGGGGACCGGTACCCGCCTTTTCAAGGGACCAGTACCCATCCCACGTCTGGCCCAACTAACCAACGGGGACCGGTACCCCTTCTTCGGAAATCGTTTTTACAGAAAAAATATTTTGACGAACAATTACTAATCTCTTTGAATCCAACCTCTAAACACCCAAATCAATTCATCCCAAGTGTTATGAACATGTTGACACTAAACATATTAAATTTGTAGCCTCAAACAACTACTAAACACACCCAAAATTCATCGAACAACCCTTAAATTTACCATTTTCCCCAAAAATTCGATTAAGGACTAAAACTCCGATCTAGCCCTAATTAATATCGAAATCAAAAATCGAAAACGGTAGAAAGTAACTTACTTGCATTGTCAACAATATTGTAGAACTTTTCTTCAAACGATCACTAGATCGACCTCCGGATTCAAATCTCCCAAGTTCTCTCTCCTTGGTTCTTCTTCTAATCTCTCTAATCTATTCACCATGTGTTTACCATAATGAGATTATGCTACACTTAACCTAATGACAGGTTTTTAAACCAAATGACCCAATTACCCTTGTTACTCACTCAAAACTACCCTTGCATGCCATTGTGACCACTAATTATACTAATCATCTTTTAAAACCCATTTTCATACCATTAAATCTTCCATTATAATTTCCTTTAATTCTATAAGTCACAATGAATTATTATATTCTTTAATCTCACCTTGAGAATTGTTAGAAATATTCAAAAAGATATTATTCGACGAGACAGGTATTACAACTCTCCCCCTCTTAGAAAATTTCGTCCTCGAAATTAAGACACCTTAGATACTTATACCAACCAAACCTTAAAATCTACCACTATTTTCTTCCATAACTCTCCACCTTTCGACACCATGTGTTGATACCCAAATTTTGACTCAACCCTTACAAATTCAAAAATCATCAAAACGGTCCTCACAGAGATCAATACGCACATCCGGAATGTTCGGACTTCTCGCGAACAACACCGACGTCACTCAAAAATTTCCAGACGATGACCCAGCCACGATAAAGTGTTAAGGAACATTTACCTCTCTCAGAAATCCAATCTGGCGCACCAGTCGAGGCAAATTACAAACGGACGGCACCAAAACCGCATCCGAATAGGCAGAACAGTCCGGAACCAGCAGAATCTTGCACGAGCATCCGAAAATTTTCTTCTGAAGAGAATATCGAAGGCAAACACATTCCTGAGAAGCTGGCATAAAAACTGAATCCATCCGACCCAGAACCGGAATTCAGATAAGGACAAATGCCAATTCGTTCAGTTTTCCCTACAGCGGTCAGCCGGTCTCGGAAATCAACAAACGCATTTTGCACGGACCTCATCTTCAAAGTCTGACATTCCCTGCGGAACAGATTTTCTAGAAGTTGAGCAGCCCAAGAGGTGCACCAACTGCTTCCCACTTTGCTTAAAGCGTCAGAGCCGTATTTCAGGGTTTTTCCGGAAAGTGTCCGAATCAAGCCCGAGATATTTGCTAAATTCACGATCCAACCCAGCGATCAAGAATATCAAATTTAAAATGTCAAAGTCACAGTTCTCCGAGGGGCCGACCAAGCGCAAACAGAAGCTTCGGACCAAGATCAGAACTCCGGGATACTTTTTCAATTTTAAAGATATTTTTATTTTCTAATTAATTTTCCGAAAGAGATAAGACCGGAACCCCCTAGAAGCTTCTAAAAATATATCAATCCAGCACATGGCTCGCGAGCCATGTTATTGGCCCACCTTTTGACCATGTCGCAACTATAGTTGCGACATGTAGGTTATATAAGAAACCCCTCCTTCCAACATCAAGAGACCCCCAAGCATTCCCATTGCTGCCCACTTCAACCAAAATCACCAAAACCTCTGGGTATTTTCTTTGTCAACTTTCCAAAACCACTTCAAATCCGGCCGAACCTCTGCCAAACTCAAAATCCAGCAAGAACAAACTTCGTTCTTGAAGTATTACCTAAACCCGAGCCAATTTCCAGCCACCAAAAGGTCTAGCGACCAATTCCAAAACCCCGGATTTAGCCGAACCTCCGGTCATTTCCTTTGGTAAATTTCTTTTGTTTCTTATATTCTCGGGAGACTCTTGATAGTCTTCTAATATATAGTTTGGTATTAGTCACTCAGCCGCGTCCGATACTATACCTTACTATATTTTAAAGAAGCTATCTTAAGAAGTTGTCTCCCCGAATTGTACAGAAATATCAATACAAATTTGCCACCATTTATTTATACTTGTCTTTTCTTTTTCGAACACATATCTGCTTAAAGAATTTGTTACTTTATGTCTTTTTCCTCGTTAGAATTCGACATATACTTGGTTCTGCCGGCTCCGCTGTCACATACGAGAAGAACATAAAAACATCTTCACCCCAAAAATATAATTACTGCTTGCATTTTCATTTCTATAGCTCGACCTTGTCGGTACGCTATATACTCGCCGTTTAGCTCGGACTATATCCAGCTCGGTTTATATATATGATATCTTATACCCCTTGTTATATATATACTACCGTCTAGCTCGGAATATATCCATCTCGGTTTATGTCTGTTCATACATACATACATATATTCTATCTCTCTATAGCGATTAACTTTCGTTTTTCCAAAAACACTTTCAAACAAAATAAAAATCCGGGATCCGTACTCTGAAGTGAAAGCTTGCAGTAGCTGTCAGAATCGGATTGAAGAAATGCCTTGTGACTCGGATCATTCCGGAGCACTTGATATTTCAGAGGATTTTCACACTTAAAGAAAATAATTCCCTCTCCCGTTTTTCAAAACCCAGTCGAAGCTCTGTCCGATTGGTAAAAATAAATCATTTTGCCAAAGTCCGGTCATAATTCTATCCGACAACATTTTCATAAAACATTTTTACAGTCGAAGTTCTGTCCGACTGAAAATTACAAAAACACTTTTAAAAACAAAACCAAATTCCTCGATCCGTACTCCGAAGTGAAAGCTTGCAGTAGCTGACGGACTCGGATCACTGGAATGCCTTGTGACTCGGGACATGCCGATTCACTCGATATTCTTTGGAATTTTCGAACCAAAAATATCCATGCTTTCCAAAATACGGTCGAAGTTCTGTCCGGCCTATTTCAAAATATTCCTTTTCAAAACTTAGTCGAAGTTCTGTCCGACTAAATAAAACCGTTTTCTCAAAACGCGGTCGGAATAATGTCCGATCGTAAAAAAATACTTTTTCAAGGATTTAGCCGAAGTTTTGTCCGGCTAAAAATCCAAAATCTTTGGCAAGGCACAGTCGAAGTTCCGTCTGACTGCCTAAAATAAAATCACTCTTTACGGTTGGAATTCAGTCCAATTACAGAAAATATTTCTCAAAACGTAGCCGAAGTTTTGTCCGGCTCAAATAAAATTTTGCTTTCGAAACACAGTCGAAGTTCTGTTCGACTGCTAACAAATAAAATTAAATAAACAAAACAAAGTCATTTTCAAACACATTCGGAACTCTGTCCGACCGTAGAAAATCATTTCTCGCCGAAGTTCTGTCCGACTCAAAAATAATCTTTTCCTATCAAAAAACCGGGCCAAAAGCCGCCCGTAATTCTTTCCAAATCAAAACCGGGACGAAATCCGCCCGTCAAAAACTATATCCCGACGTCTTTCAATTTAATTCATTTCATACATAATCAGTAATAATTTTTCATTTCTCTTAGCCGAGAAAAACAACTGATTTCGGGTCGAAAAAGAGATTTACTTTTGAAAAAGAAAAGTACCGAAAGGGCGAGTGGGGTGCCTAACACCTTCCCCATTCATAATTAAATCCCCGAACTCGAATTTCTGGTTCCGCAGACACATTTCCAAAATAAATAAATAAACATCTTATTCAAAACAAAATGACATCTTTTTATAAAAAAAATACCGGTGACTTAGCACACCAAAACTCAATGCTAAGTGGCAACTCTGTAAATTTTGAATCGGCATACTCAGACCGCCACGTGTTTTCAAACAAACCCCCATATTTTCAAAACAAATTCCAACAACGCATCTTCCCCCATCCCGGAAAACGGCTTCCGAAATCGAAAGGGAGGCGACGGAAGGACGGTTGAATTTCCCGGCGTGACAGCTGGCGACTCCGCTGGGGACTTCGAGGATTTTGGCTTGCGAAACCTTTTTCAGAAAAAATAAATCTCTCTTCTGAAATTTCGAAATCAGTCAAATTCTCGGCTTATTATTACTGATCTGCATCGTGTTTATTTATTTTCAGGGAAATTACAAGACGCGTTGCTAAAATAAACAAGTTTCGCATTGATAAAAATTGTTGCGCTGAAACTTTATTTATTGCTTATATCTTGCTCATTGATATAACTGCAAAAAGGATTTTCCCTAATTTTCAAAAACAATTTACTTACATTGCATATGTACGTTTTACATACATCATTTGCATCATTACCTATTTTGGGTGGAGGTCATGACTGCCCAAAATGGATGCTGCACAATTAATCTATCGGGAGCCCGACAGTAAACTGACGCGACCCTAAAAAGTCCGTATCATATATGACTTTTCATAGCATTTATTTATAGCATTTTTTACAAAATGCTGTAATATGTAATTTCCTTCCGAAAAATATTTGGTACCAAAAAATTTGTGAACAAAGTTTAGGTTTTCCGTCGACCTCTCGCATTCACTCACATTTGGCGCCTCCCCCGTCTCCCTCGCTCGTGTTGCCTCCCCCTGTTCCCTCGCTCGCATTCTCTTCGCCCTCCCCCCGTCGTTCCCTCTCTTGCCCGGCGTTCACCGCCTATCATCAGAAGGTTTTCTTCTGCTCTGTACATGTTTCAGCCGAGGTTTATTCTAAAATCGAAATCGGACGCGAGGATAAGAACAGGTAGCACTATCACTATCTTTCTCTTCCCGTTCAAATGTCTGTCTGTCTCTCTATATATGTTTCTTGTTTCTTTTACGAGTGATTTTTACGATAAGAACAGGTAGCACTTTCTCTTCCCGTTCGTTCATCTCTCTACATGTTCATCCGATAAGAACAGGTAGCACTGTCATTCATTTAGCAACGCTATTCTTGTTATGAGTTACAGGCTTACAGTTATTTTTTGTTAGTTGTTGGTTTCTAATTTGTTTTCGATTTTTCTTTCTGATTTAGTGGTTATGCTGCAGGCCGTTTATTCACAGGCTAAATGTCCCTTGTTGCTGTTGAATTGACATCTTTTGGAGCTGGATTTATGGATAATGACTATTCCCATTGATAGTATTTTAGATCATTCATCAAGAGAGCACGTTCAGCTTCTTTACAACAAGGTAAGCTTTTTCTATTTCCCAGATATTCTAAAGTTAGATATTTAGTTGCTCAGAACTCTGAACTTTTTAATGTTGTGTACATCACGTCCTTTGTGTATTAATTTTGTTAGAAATCTAGTCATATTTCATCAAAGGATCTTGGAAACAAGAATTCAACATTTTTTATGAAGTTTATTGTTAATGGCCAAGTTGTGTGATACTTGTACTTCAGGATGCTTTCATATTGCAGGGATTCACTCTCTTAATTTTTCGTTGACTCGTTCTCCAATTCATGGCGAATGGTTGGACACATCCTGTGTTCTCTTCCAACTTGGTTTATGAGTTCACACTCTTGGTTATTTTCTGAATTTGGGAAACTCAGATGCTCATGTAGAAACAGGAATTCTCGCAATCATTGCATGCATCCAGAAGTGGGTGTGTGGCTTTTGTAGGGCGCATTGGATTTTCACTTGTGTGGCTTTTGTATGCAAAGGATTTATGATCGATACCCGAGAGACACCATGGAACTAGACCTAAAATAGTGGTCTGATATCCATCTACAAAACGAAATCATATTGTGTGATGCTGGCTGTAAAATACTCAAGTACATCCATGGTTCAATGAAGTTTTCTCGGTGTCATTGCTGGAATCATAATCTTGTCTTTATTTTTAGGCAAGATTTAAACTCCATGAAGAATGGCATCATCATTTGGTTTTTCGGATGATGAATGAAGATTGGAGAGCCTCGAAATCGATGTTAGTCAAAAAAGTAAGAAACGCTCCAAACGAGGAAGAAAGATTAAAGCTACAACTTGACAATGTCAAATCGCTGCATGATTGGAAGGATTTTGTGAAAGAAAAAACTAGTAAGGAATTCAAGATACGTGCAAATGAAAAGATATGCTCACAGTAAAATATTGTGTCCTCCATCGTTCATACATGTCAGAAGGTAGACTCTTTTAAGATATCATATAAAGTATGTTTCATTTATTTACTCAGTTTTTTTGTTGGTTTGTACGTCTGTATTTAGGTAAAAAGTGAAAACTTTAAAGATATGAGAAAGAAACAGTTGGAGCTGCAACATACTATGAGTCGGAAAGGATATTCACATTTGACTGTTGACTTGGTAAAACCTCTATAAGTTTGTTTATTGTCAAAAATCATCGTACTTCTTATGATAAATAATAATTCCAACTGTATTCTAATGAGTTATTTTTTTACTATAGAAAGAGAAAACCAAGCTGGACTACATTAGTAGAGCCGTCGTTTGGGCGAATGGACATAGAAAAAAGGATGGTGAACCCTCAAACACAAAGATTGCTAAAAAGATTGTAAGACCATGTGATATTCTTTAATTGTGCACTTTATTTGTCATCTATGTTTGATAGTCTCATTAGTCATTTACATTGCTTTACCTTTGTCATTTTTAGGATGATATGGAAGAAATTGAATGCAATGGACATAATTTAACTAATTTGAAAGAAGATGCTTTTTCTAAAGTGTTTGGTGCCGAAAGGAATGGTCGTGTAAGAACATTTGGAAAAGGAGTCACAAGAACACGATTGACTTTACTATCACAAATGAATGACCAGTTTGCTCATTTACGTGAAGAAAATGCTCAGTTGAAATCTCATGTCACATATGCAACATACAATTGTCGAGTTAGTGAAAAATCAAGTAAGTAGTTGTTCATTTTCTTCATTGTTGGTCAATTCAGAGTACTTTGGGTAATGACAATTTCTTTGTTTTCTTTATTTAAACATTTCTAGGTTTCAAATTCAAGAACAACTGAAGTAACCCCAACTACACCCATTGTTTCAACCGTAGTCAAAAGTCCTCCGCAGAACATAATTCAAAACTCCAAGTGCAAATTGCTAGATTGGACGGGAATAGAAGACATAGTTGCCGAGGGACGTTGGGCATCAAGTGATCGACATTCACTTGTTTATTTTGTTGAGCTCGGACCAGTGAAAGTTTGGGTGGATGTAGCAAAGAAACCTGAAACGTTTCTATGGAGGCCTACAAGTGATTTGACCAATATTGAGGAAGCTGTGGGTATTACCATCGCATGGCCTGCGGACAGAGTTATAATTTACTAATTCGTCATGGTAATTTACTAATCACATGGTTTCTTAATATGCATCCATCAACTCTTTCTTTTCTAGCCTATATGGTTATTCATGCATTAGTTGTTCAAGCTGTTGTTTCTTTACCCATTCTGTTGCTTCTTTGGTTCTGAAAGAAATTACTCCCTGCTTCCTTTATGTATGATGGTGGTCATAACTTGCAATTTTAAGTACTAATATGTTGCATATGATGGTTGTACTAATCTGCCACCGGATGGTGTACACCGGCATACAAATATGCATTCATGATACAACGAAGTCTTGACAAAGTATAGTAGTCAAGTACTGTATAGCAGTTCCCTTGAATACCATGTAGCACTTCTGTATGCACCTGTGCAATTCTTGTGTGTCATTCTCTTTCCTGGTTTAGTTGTTTTGGGTGGATATGTAGTTCTGGTTTGGTTGTTTTGGTGCATAATGCATTGCAAACTGCACCTGCAAATGCATATGCAGTCAAACAACTATAGTTGAATTGCATTTAGATCTGGTTTAGCATGAGTCCTGGCTATGCAAACTAAGTGAACACAAACTAGAAACAACATCTGAACTAGTATGCATTCAACATATGCAATCAATACAATGCATATATTGAACAAATGAGGTACATTAATATTGCAACTGGTTGGGAAACAAATGTGGTACTTTAATATTGCCAAACATCTTTACTGATTATCCAAAAAGAATTGTGTTTTACTAGTTTATTGAAGTTACTTCAGTAGCATTTGTCCATCTGGTGGTTCTGTGTGGTGCATTAAGTGCTGCTGTTTTTTTTTGGGAAATAAGTGCTGTTGTTGAATTTTGGAAAGCAACATATAGTTGAAATAAGAACATAGTATGCTTACATGGCATCTGTATGTATCTAGC
>NMUG010006869.1:0-12358 GCA_002855965.1 Monotropa hypopitys | reverse complement strand
GAAGGATGACCTAACCGACGGTGCCATTGATATAACATAGAGAGAGCTGAACCAGTATCTTCTTGCAGAGCTAGACTACATGATCAGTGTAAATGAGATGGGTGAGCTGCAGATTCTAACAAATAGAGGTCATCATGTGCTATACCACTGCCAATCACCTTCCATGTATCCAGATCCTGGAAAACACAATGGGTAGGAAAAAATGTTATGGAGCAATTTAAAGACTGGTTAAGACTGCTAACAGATAGAAGATTAGTAGAAAAATTGGGAACATGAAGAACCGAAGAAAGAGAGAGGGTTGGAGAACAATGAATAGAATCCTTCCCGGAAATAGCAGATAAAAAACTATCAGCAATTCTGACCTTATCCTTGCCAGAACATGAAGAATAAGAGTAAAAAAATGATGAGCAACCTGTCATATGATCTGCTATACCAGTATCTATTATCCAAGGAGAAGAGCTAGAGGCAGTAAAAATATTAGCATGGAAACCTTTGTGAGCAAAAAAACGGTAGTTGTGGAAGCAGAAGTGGTGGTAGATGGAGCTTCAAGCATTGTCAGAAGGAATTTGAGATTTTGTAACTCCCCTTGAGAACAAACATCAACTTGGACATTTTCGAAAGCCTCTATCATATTAACAAGGAACAAAAGATAACAGACTGCTAAAGAAGCTCAAAAAAATAATAACCGAATAACACTACAAAAGTGTGAAATAGAACTCAATATTGACCAAACAGTACCTTCACACCCGGATATCCAATAGCAAACCGAGAGCCAATGATCGTGATTGCAAGGTATGCCGAATGCTGATCTAGTGTCAGCAAGGCTGTTAAATGGCCGAAGAAGGCTGTTTGAGTGTGGACGAGGTTGGTCGAGGTCCGGCGAACGGTGGTGGGTCGATCGATGGCGAGTTCGAATGCTGGTCGATGGTAGTTTGCACAAGACAGCGCACAGATCCGTAGAGAGACAAACACCAGGAAAAAATGATGGCGACAAACGCAAAAACAGGGCAACGAACGCCGAAAGATCAACGGAAAAGGCCAACGGCGGTTAGGGTGAGATAGAGGCGTGAGGTGAGAGAGAACACGAGGGTGAGAGAGTGGTCATTGGTGGTTGGCGACGGCAGTAGTGGGTTGCGTCGGTCGGAGACGAGGGTCGTCGGTGGCTCGCGAGAAGGACGAAATAACTAGAACCGAACACACAAAGGAGAGAATAGTTTGTAACCTTATCATGCAGACGTTCATACGGAGAGATGCATAGAGAGAAGGGGACTGGGCATTCGATTTAGAAGATAGGTGACAGTGAGGACAACCTCTCCCCAGAATAGAGAAGGAACAGAAGAAGACAAGAGAAGAGACCTAGCAGTGTCAAGTATGTGTTGGTGTTTTCGCTTAGCTCGACCGTTTCGGGTAGGGGTGTCAGAGAAAGAGGACTGGTGAATAGTCTCAGATGTTTCTAGAAATGAAATAAACTAAGAAAGATTGTATTCCCCTCCCAAATCAGACCGAAGAACTTTAGTTAATGTAGAAAATTGGGTTTGAACCATTGCTTGAAAAGTACGTTAACTTTGTAAAAGTCACATTTGTGTGTTAATAAGTATGTCCATGTGTACCTACTATAATCATAAACAAATGAGACATAATAAATAGATCCACCATTAGCGGTAACCGGAAATGGTCTCCATAAATCAGTGTGGACAAGTTAAAAAGGAGAGTTGGACACAGAAGTACTTTTATTAAAGGGTAAGGCAGACATCTTTGCAAGTTTACAACTACTGCACTTAGAAATGTCACTAACTGAAATATTTCCCAAAAAGCCAAACTGAACTCAGTGTTTTAGATGCTCACTGGACAAATGTCCTAACCTAGAATTCCAAAGGTCAAAAGGAGTGGAATACTGATCCAAACAAAATGACGATGACGCTATGGGAGATGACTCTATCAGAATGTGTAAGCTTTCCAGAATATAGAGATCATCATCTCTACGACCAGTCCCAATTTGCCTCTTGGACACCCAATCCTCCACCACAGCCATAAGAGGAAAAGAGGACTTCAAAACTAGAGTCAGAAAGTTGGCTAATAGAAAGTAGACATAACGTTAATTGAGGAACATAAAAGACATCGGGAATATATAATAAACAGGAAGCAATTAGTAAAATAGAACCAATAGATTTAACATGCATGAGAGAGACATTTGCAGTGGTAATTCTAATAGGTGAATCAGGGTTAACACGGTGACTAAGAATGGACAGATTAGGGGTCATATGATGAGAAGACATATTGTTGCTGCGATGACATGGAAGCTAATGAGGAAGTCAAATGGAGAGCATTTCGACATTTATGCTTTGAGGATAGCCATGCTTCCAGTGGCCCTTTTCGTGACAATAATTGCACTCATTTATAGCAATGTGAGGTTTTGGCTTGCCCATAATCTGGATAAGGTGGAATGTATGAGTGGGCAGGATAGGTGTCGAAGACTAACTGAACAGAGAGGGTTGAGCAATAAAGATAGACCGAGCAGGAGGGCCTATGTGGACTACTTTGAAATTGTTTTCTCAACAATAAGCTCGTGAACAGTTCCATCTAAATAACGGATAATGGTGCAAGATTGCTCCATGAAGGGACTCAAACTGACTTCGAAGGGCTATAAGGAACTGAATTAGTCTTTGCTTCTCACGATATCCCACAAACATAGTTTTTGATTGTAATATGTCAGGTTCCATAAGAGCCAAGTGATCCCATTAGGTTGTCATCTCATTATAGAACTCCTGTATAGATTTATCACCTTGCAGAGCATTGCGAAAAGACATTTCAAGTTCATACTATTTAGCAAAATTGGATTCAGGATACATGCCTCTGAAATAATCTCAGACTCCCTTCGTTATTTCATACTTAGAGAAATCTATACCTAGATTGGGCTCTGAAGAGTTATGGAACCACATCGGAATTTTGGCATCGTCTCTCTCCCATGTAGTTAATGCAATAGCATAATATTTGACAGTTTTGTCAAATGGTTTCATAGTGACACCAGTTACATGTCCCCACAGGCTTTGACGAGTGACAAATTTTCATAACTTGTGCCCAGTGGAATAGTTAGCACCATTTAGAGTGATGTAATACCGTTTGCCTTATCTCCTAACACTGTAGAAGGCGAGAGACGAACTAAGAACTGCTAGAAAGGAATATAAGCTAAGAGTCCGGACCCAGTCAAAACAAAGTATCTAGAGAGGTCGTCGGTGGTTGGAAAATGTCACCGGTGGTCGGATACTACACTCAGTGATTCGATGGTGATTATCGTGGTTGTGGGGTTCGTTTCTGGTTGTTGATGATTACAATGTTGACAGAAAAGGGAGATTGGTTTAGAGAAAGAGAGGGTTGTCTGATGCAAGCGGTGAGGGCAGGTACAAGTTGCGACAATGTCCAACGAGGCTCACCAGAGGTCCGGCGAGGTCCGATGATGGCGGTCGATGATTTATCCAAAAAATAAATGACCATTGTGATTTTGTTGGGTTGTGAGTTAACCAGCAAAAACTTGTTTTGAACTCAGCCGATCTACTAGGAATTAGATCGGAGGGTCTGAAACAGGGACATCAATTAGACAAGTAGATTTGAGTCACAGATCTGCAGTAGAGGCTGGGACCATCGGTGGATCTAGGATGAGAAATTCAGAGACTCAGAGACAGCAAGAGATCAGACGACGGAGGTATGGACCAACAACGGCAACAAGGAAATATGGTGGCGGCTGAGACATCGACGGATCTCGATGTAGTGGCGATGTAGATCGGAAGACAGCTAGGATAGAAGACGGTTGCGACTGACTGAGACAGGTCGGGAGGCGGTGGATAATTGGATTAAGAGAGGCGGAGGCGGATGACCGGAAGGTGACGGCGACGTCTAGGGTTGGGTGGTTGATGGGGTCGTGGCTTTGATACAATATTAGATTCTGAGAAAGAAATAATATGTATTGAATTGAATAAATTACACTTACAATAGCTAGGTATAAATAGCACAAAAAAAAAACTAAGTAACCTATCCTTAAAGAATGCTAAACAATTTCCTAAATTACAATAATCAAATCCCTAAATTGGATACTACCGAAAACAGAAGATACAATGAATATACACCATTAATATAATGAAATACATTCACACCCGACACAGCACCCGCTATGGACTTGCATCTGGAGGGCAATTTAACAAACATACCTCGGAAAAGGATCCATCTGCGAGGCTCCTATAAAAGCTTAACATATAAATCCATCCTTAATTCGTCAATCCAGTAAAAACAACAAAATCCTAAGTTCATTAAAATTTGGATGTCATAGATCTGGTTCTAGAGAACCTTGCCAAGTGTACCTAGGCAATATGGGGAAAAAAGAGGAAGAAAACATAAGGAGACTCTTTATTTATCGCATTGAATGTCCACCCGAGTCCAATGAAAGTCGAAAACAACTGTAGTATGCTATTTTATCACCATATCTTCCACCATAACAGATTCTCTTACCAAGGAAAACTCCAACATCATAGCATCCATGCATATGCATGGAATTCAAGCAGCAGACCGTCTAGTACAAGAGAGAGCTGTAAGCGCTATATTTCATCACGATGAAAATACATGTATTTTCACAATACATTCTAAACTTAACCAATAAAACATCACTACACGAGAAAAAGGCTTGAATGATGGTATCTAATAAGGGAAATAGTACATCAGGTCAGCTCGGACTAGACTCCTCGAGAACAGCTCGACAACAATCAGGTCATCTTGGCTAAGAGCTCGATCATCCAGGGTTGGGAATGACGTGACCGCCATTTAGCAACCAAGCATAATCCGTTGGAAGAGCTGGGGTCCTGGACAGGGTCAACGGCGACAGGAGCGTGCCCGTAATTCCAGCCCTTAATGGCACAATAGAATCTGTTAGAGAAGGAAACTACCATTCAAGTGTGGAACGGATATGGCAGTAGCAATACGCTCCCGCAAATCTCGGCCTATATGGCCAAGATTTACGGGACAGACAGACTATCGTATAAAGATCAAGTAAAACCCTACGAAGGGAGGTACGTAACAAAACCAATCACACTTTGAGTTTTTCTCCCTATTGAACCAGAAACTTACTTGGTCGCCGGAGGCGGTTCACGGACACAAACCACCACTTTGTGTTTCTTGGATCCTTGTTTTGCAGGTAGGCGCGAGGGTTACAAGGGAGTTCTCAAGTGAGCTGGACTATTCTAAAAAACTATTCATCAGTTGGCGCCGTCTGTGAGAAACAATTTTCTTAATTTCGGTGAACGGTTTCCTATTGGATGGTTCAAACTCGCAACAACAAGACCATGGCTATTGAAGGGCAAACCTCCCAGGACTCACCGCAGATGATGGTGTACATGTTTAACCAGATTCAAGACAGAATAGAGGCTATGGCGAGGGCCTTGGAGGATGAGCGGCGGCAAAACCGGCACATGAGGGAGAGGCTGGAGGCAGAGCCGGCACAGAACCTTCCCCCACCAACACACACGAAGGATGGACTCATTAGGAGCAACGACATGGCGAGCCATGGGGAAAGCCACTAGGAAGGGACTGATAAATGTCTCGAAAGGCCAGATGTGGAGTAGGATGTCATCGCAGCCATGCAAGCACAGATTGACAGATTAAAAGATCGGATGAAGAGTAGAGACCAATCACTGTGGAGGAGTAAGTCCAAAACATTGATTCCCCATTCAGGCAAGAGGTCATGTGGATACCCTTGCCACGAAAGTTCCAGATGTCGTCTCTAGAGACATTCAACAAAGCAACGAATCCTCTTAATCACTTGGAGACTTACAAAAACCTAATGATACTACAAGCAGTGTCGGACGAGATAATGTGCTGAGCCTTCCCTGTTACTTTAAAGGGAAACGCCAGGATGTGGTTCAACAAACTCAAGCCTAACACCATCAGTAATTTCAAAGAGCTTAGCAAGAGCTTTGTCAACTACTTCATCGTGGGCCAACGGTATTGTAAGCCGTCAACTCACCTGTTAATGATTGTGCAGAGCCGAGGAGAATCTCTCAGAGATTTCACTACCCGTTTCACTAAAGAAATGATGCAAGTCGAAAGTGTGGACGATAAGGTGTCGATCAATGCCTATATCGTTGGGTTATGGTCGGGGCAGTTCTTGTTCAATCTCATACAAGGCCCCCCGCCCAGACCATGGCCGAGCTCATGCTCAAAGCTCAGAAGCATATGAATGCGGAGGAAACCCCCAGTGCCAGGAGGGTCAGAACTGTTCAAGAGGTCAGCACCACTCACCAGCAAAACAATCATCATCCTTCAATAAAGAAGAAAAGAGAGAGACTCGACGGTGGAAGCAGAGATCAGAAGTACAGAAAAGAGGACCGCTGAAGCCCTCCGAGAAGACAAGGAGGATCTAGTTCCATGTATCAACACTTTACGCCCTTGGTGGCGACAGCCGAGCAGATTCTGGAGGACATGCATGCTGATCCTGACCTGAGATGGCCAGGGAAGTTGAAGACTGACCCGAGCAGGAGGTCGAGGGATAAGTATTGTCGTTTTCATCGGGATCATGGACACAACACAAATGATTGTTTCGATTTGAAGAACCAAATAGAACAGTTAATTCAGAAAGGGCGACTGAAGAGATTCGTCGTCAAGAAAGGCCAGAGAGAGTCCTAGTCGAGGAGAGAGCCGAGAACAACAGAGACGAATGCCGACATCAGGATGGAACCTTGGGTGAAATCAAGGTCATACATGGAGGATTCACGAGAGGAGTCGAATCAAATTTTGTTCGGAAGGCTCATTTGCGACGACTGCAAATGGAGGACCCGATGGAGGTATGTGTAGTTGAAAGGTCGGCAAAAGTACCAAGAGTCGACGAGGAGATTCCCATTATTTTTTCGAAAGAAGGGAACCAGCTACCCGCATGACGATCCGTTGGTGGTAGGTATGATTGTCGCCAACTTCAAGATGAAGAGGATATTGGTCGATAGTGAAAGCTCAGCGGACATTTTGTTCATTAGCGCCTACGACCAGCTGAAGCTGTGTCGAGACAGGCTCCATCCCACGAGATCTCCCCTTGTGGAATTCTCGGGGGAGACGGTTTACCCTAAAGGGAAAATTGCGCTGCCCGTAACGATGGGTGAGAAAGGCATGCAGTTCACCCAGATGGTCGACTTTCTAGTGGTAGACAGTCCATCAGCATACAACGCTATCATAGGCCAGACTACCCTAAACAAAGCCAAAGTAGTAATCTCGACTTACCAGCTCAATGTTAAATTCCGCACCCCTAATGGAGTCGGAGAGATAAAATAAGACCAGAAGGTTGCAAGGGAGTGTTACAACCTGTCCATCAGGCATGCAGGCGAAGCCTTAACTATTGACAATCTACATGTTGACAGTTGGGATACCCGGGACGAGGAAAAACTCCTTCAGTGGGAGGCAACAGAGGACCTTCAGAGGGTGGAGCTAAAGCACGACAATCCGCAAAGACAGGTTAGTATAGGGTCGTCTTTGGCCCCAGAGATGAAAACCAGCTTAACCAGTTTTCTTCGAAAAATTTGACACGTTTTCGCAAAAAAAAGAAACAGAGCTGCAGCAGAGGAGGTTGATAAGCTCATAAGGGCATGGTCGATCAGAGATGTCAGTTAGCCAGATTGGCTGTTTAATGTGGTCTTGGTGAAGAAGGCCTCAAAAAAGTGACGCATGCGCGTCGATTTCACCGACTTGAATAAATCATGTATGAAAGACAGTTTTCCTCTCCCACGAATCGACCAGTTGGGATGTAACGACCCGTATTTTATAAAGTATTTTCCGGAAATTAAATTCGTATTCTAGAATTGATTAGAACTTTAATTTATTTTATCTTAAAATCCTATTGTGATTTTAAGGCGGTTGACCCCAGATTATGGTAGAGAATTCAATTACGAATCCAACGAGACTTGAATCGCGTCAATCGGAGTCCGGATGAAAGAGTTAGGCTCAAAACCGTTTCGGTAGCAATTCTAGGAAATCCTGAGCCTAGCGCAACCGGTTACGGGATTTTGAGGCGTAACCGGTTACGCTTGTGTGTATGCAGAGAAACGAGAAAACTACCGCGAGGGTCGTAACCGGTAGTACTTCCGAGCGTAACCGGTTACGGTTACGCGAAGGAAGATTTTTCGAAATGTTAATGAAGGGTGTTTTGGTCATTCCCTACTCAACCCCTTCATCCGTATACATATTTTTTGCCCTAATTTGAGTTCCAAACTCATTTGCACCTTCTCTCTCTACCTCCCAACCCTTTCTCACTCTAAAAAGCTCCTCCTTCTCTCTAAATTTCCCAACAATCTAGCCCTCTCCTCAAGTTTTGCCAAGAAGGAAGTGTGTTCTACACATCGAAGGCTACCCGGGAAGCACCATAGTTCGGTCATCCCTCGATTTTCAGATTTTCGGTATTCTTGGAGCAAATTTGAGGTAGGAAATGTTTCTTATCTTGTGTTCTCTTGATTATGCTCTCCCTCCTCCCTTGTATAATCTTCCATTTTTTGTCAATTTCATATCTATGTGTAAATTTTTGAAATTGACCTAGGGTTTGACCCTAAATCATGAAATTTGTTGAGGGCTTTTGTGTCTCTAGGGTTTAATTGCATTTTTATGGTGTCAATTTCATATGTGTGCGAATTGGGTGAACCCCCCCAATTTTTGGCAAACCCTAGATTTCTCCAAATTAGGGCTTTTGGTGTAATTGTCATCTCATGATAAAATTGAATGTAAAATCATGCAATTGGACACAAAACATGTAGGATTGACATGTTGGGCATATTGATTATATTGGAGAAAATATCGTGTTGTTGAGTCTTGCATGAAATTGGTAGAGATAAATCATGTAATTATCCATGCAACTGGGCATCCTTGATGTGTGTGATACATGTGGTGTGTAACCTATGTGTGTTGGTCCATGGTCACATTGTAAGATTGTGAATATAACGAAAGGAAAATAATGACCCTTAAATTGGACTTTACCTCAACCCATTCGCGTGATTTTTCGGAATGGAGGTTGAGCCCATTCGCGTGATTTTCGGAATGGTGGAAGAACATCTTCGCGTGATTTTTCGGAAGATTTGTTCATGTTGGTTACTATGATAGGGAAATTATAAGATTCGACATTCGCGTGATTTTTCGGAATGTCAAGGCATTCACGTGATTTTTCGGAATGCAGGATGGTCGCTCCATCCGCGACATTGTGCACAATGGGGGTATCGTATCCCTCCCAACGTTACTTGGGAAATGATGGATAGGAATGGATAGTGTGTCGGCCAACACCTATACCAATTCCGCCCTATCTAAGTATTACAACAATATTCGGAACAATGTGAAATAGTCGGATAACTTAGAATAGACTTGTCATGAAATTCTAAGTAGTATATCCATGTGAAACCAAGAGGGAGAAATATTGAATTCACGTATATATCTCAAAGAAGTGGAAAGCGGTATGCATGTTCATGAGCATTTGTTCTAGTTGTTATTTAACATACCTTGCATGTGATTGTGTGGTGGAGTCACATCGTAGAAATGGATCATCGCCTTTGTTATGCATTATACATATGCATGTGTTGCATGCCCGACATTCACACACTCGTTCACGCTAGTCTTGAGAATGTTTGATAATAGATATTTCCTACTTTAGCGTGACACGCTCTTTTTTTTAAGGTTCTGCAGGTAAGAAACCAGTTGTGGAGGACTTTGAAGCCCTTTGATCATTTTGACATTTCTAGTCTTTTGAGAAACTATGTACTCTCTTATTTTCAAAATACCCGGTTTGTGGGTTGTTCCATTTCATGGCATGTAATAACTTAAACTTGACTTTTCTTTCTCTTCTACCAATTCTATGGTTTGGACTTATAAGTTAGATTTCCGCATTCACTCTCGGATTTTTGGAAAGTTTGTAATGGGATGTGGTTGGTGTTTAGACTTCTTATAAATGAGAATGATCCATGTTTGTGTCCCCTTTTACAAATAAATTGTATAAAAAAAATCGGGGCGTGACAACTTGGTATCAGAGTTTTCGGTTTCGAAAACTTAGGCCTTTGGGGAGACGCTTAGTCTCTATTGGTTGCATTGAGCATTGTTGTGTCTTTTAGCATGTGTGTGAATGTGAAAGGCATACATTGGCATGATCCATAGGCTTGCATGAGTTGTGAAGTATACATATGCATGGCTTCTTTCCTTTGGGTGTAGCCCTGTTGTTTGATTCCATTGACTATGAGAATCCTTGTTGGTATTGTCGAGTATTATTCTCCTTGGTTAAGTTTTGCTTCATCAATCAAGTTACTTGTTAGAGCCTTGTCTTGTGCTCCTTTTCTTACCGAATTCGAAATCTTTTGTAGAATGGTTCGTCGAGGTCGTAGGAACAATGCTAGGGAGGCTCACAGTGAAGAGGTTGACGATCATCGTGCAAGTGTGGAGAATGTAGAACCTCCTGTTATTCCGGTTCCTGCTCCAGAGGGGATTGTCGCTCCTAGTCAGTTCGCTCGAGAGCTTGCGGCCGCTATGGTCGAAGCTAGTCGTGGATTTGCTGCTCCGCGAGAGAATGCAGGTAATCGTACTCTTGATGCATTACGAGAATTCAGGAGGATGGATTCTCCTAAGTTCAGCGGGGAAGGTGAGCCGCTCGATGCCGACCATTGGTTAGTGGAGATTCGGAGGGTGTTCGATACCTTGGGCATCACAGAGGACAAATTGCGTATCACCTTTGCGTCCTATCAGCTTTCAGGAGAGGCGATTCTGTGGTGGAGTTCTATTGTGGAGATGAGACGTGATAGTCTCCTTGCCAATGGAGATGCTGATCCACAGACCATCATGGACCCTATCAGTACCATGATGTGGGCAGATTTCTTAGCTGTTTTTGAAAACCAGTATTTTCCGGAAAACTACCGAGATCATCTTAGGGAGCAGTTTGAGCACTTGGAGCAAGGGACTATGTCTGTGTCCCAGTACACTTTGAAATTTCAGGCCTTGTCTCGATTTGCGACGGATTTAGTCAGTTTAGAAGAGTGGAAATGTAAGAGATTTGAGAAGGGTCTGCATTTATCTATTCAGCGAATGGTCATGGGCCACCGTATTCGAGTCTTTACCGACCTTGTAGACTGTGCCGGGGCGGTTGAGCCCAAGAGGGACTATCAACAGAGGGACCTTGTTTCGGGAGCACGGGTGTGGGAGCCGCGTCGACAAGGTTCAAATTCCAGTTCTTCTTCTTCAGGCAGCTTCGGGAGGAAGCGGCAGCGGGAGCAGTCTCGCTTTTCCCAGGGTCAGAGATCTCAGGCTAGTTCGGGTTCAGTGCAGGAGACACGAGTATGTCATCGATGTGATCAGCGTGGGCATGTTCGGTCGGAGTGCAAGGCTATAGCATGCTATGACTGTGGCCGGGTAGGCCATATTGCTAGAGATTGTCCGGGTAGCGCAGGTGATCGTAGTCAGGCAGGTTCAGTGCAGCAGCCGTGAGGAGGGTTTCAGCGTCCTCGTCAACCAGGACCAGCAACTTCAGTCCAGGCTTCTCGTGCTGGAGGGGTTGCTACTCCAGCCAGACCAGTTCAGCAGTTCCAGCAGAGGGGTGGTTACCATCAGGATCCGACTACTCATGGAAGAGCGTTCGCCATTCCAGCAGCTTCAGTTCCTTCTACTTCTCAGCCGCAGCCAGAGACTTCGGTAGTGCGTGGTATGTTCCTTGTTTATAATTCTTGGGCTAGTGTCTTGTTCGATTCGGGCACATCGCATTCGTTCATTGTTGCATCATTCATCCATGCATTGAGTTGGACGTAGATATTCTGGATCCACCTTTGTTCGTAGATACTCTTGTTAGAGGTCGTGTCAGATTGGACAGGGTTTGCAGAGATTGCGAGTTGACTTTAGAGGACCATCGCTTCACCTTTGACTTCATTGTTCTGGGGATGTCCGGGTTTGATCTCATTTTGGGGATGGATTGGTTGTCTACCTTTCATGCCAACATCGATTGCCACCGACGTCGTGTGCGGGTCTTCTCTCCCGAGGGAGTTTACTTCTTTGTGTATGGCGATAGGAAAGAGTCAGTCGATTCTTGTTTCTATGATCCTCGAGACCGCGATTCTGTTAGTTGTTTGCTTGCCAGTCTCAGCTTGGATGACAATCCTTCACGCCGTGGTGAGTTGCCGTTGGTTGTTTGCGAGTTTCCAGATGTTTTCCCAGAAGAGTTGCCTGGTTTGCCGCCTAAGCGAGAGGTAGAGTTTTCTATTGATCTATTACCGGGTACTTCTCCTATTTCGATACCACCTTATCGGTTTGCGCCAGCCGAGTTGCGAGAGCTAAAATCTCAGTTGCAGGAGCTTTATGAGTTGGGTTTTATACGTCCGAGTTC
>NMUG010006868.1:0-12357 GCA_002855965.1 Monotropa hypopitys | reverse complement strand
AAATATAAAGAATTTTGATTTGATTTGTTTTTTTGACTTAAATTCTAAAAAAGGATAATAAGTAATTCAGCACGTTGAATTTACAAATTATTCCTTTGATCCAATATTAATTTGCTATTATCTTCCCAATTGACTTGAATAATGGAATTTAAGGCTTTTGATTTGATTTGATTTTGATTTAAATTCCTAAAAGGATAATAAGTAATTCAGCACATTGAATTTACAAATTATTCCTTTGATCCAATGTCAATTGGCTACTCAATTCGCTATTGACTCGAATCATGGAATTTAAAGATTTTGATTGTATTTGATTTTTTGTTGATTTTGTTTTTCCATATTTTTTTTGATTTTAAATCCCTGAAAGGATAACAAGTAGTTCGCCAACTTGAATTGCAAGTTATTTCTTTCATTCGAACCGATCGATTACTTGATTCGCCGATGGTCCGAACTAAGGGGTGAATTGATTTATTTGATTTGAAAAGAAATAAAAATGCCAGATGAGCAATGGCGAGGGGTCGTGCTGGTATAGCCGAGCTGAGCGATACCGCCTCTAATAATGAACCCTACAAAGATACACAACGACATGGGGTCGTGCTGGTCATGGCCAGGCTGATCGATACCACCACTCGAAACGCACACCACAGAAAATATAAGATAGATAAAATGAGGGGTCGCACTGGCGAGGCCAGGCTGATCGATACCACCTCCTAACATAAACGCTATATAAATGAAGATCAACATTTGAACAATAATGAGAGGTCATGCTTGCGAGGCCAGGCTGATCGATACCGCCTTTTGAAAATGCATGCTGCAGAAATAATAAATAACGAGGGGTCGCGCCGGCATGGCCAGGCTGTTCGATACCAACTCAGAAAACACACGCCGAGAACATTGAATTTACAATTGAGAGGATAAGTTCACCGATAGTGTCCGTTTGACTATAATACGCTATAGTATTCGAGTACAATAACCCCAACTATATCGAACTATAATCCGGAGTACATGGCATGTGTATTTAGGCATTGAATGTGTGTGCATTGCATGGATCTCATAAAACAACAAGTTTTTATAACTCGAATTAGTAAAATGGTTTGGAAATTCGTGGTGTCTACTCCTTCGAGTTGGTCTTGTTGTTGTTCTTTTGGGATTTTAAGCAAATTCCTGTCTATATTGAGGTAATTTTCGAGCCTATCTTGGCATCTGTTAGAGGATTCTGTGGGTATTGGACTTGTTTGTTCCGGTAGTATCCTCTTGGTGATAGTCGTGATTCCTACTCTTGTTTAGTGAACTGCTTCGAGTTCCTTGTTGTTAGAGCGTGGATGAGTTTCTTCATTGGCTCTGGGGTTGATTTGACATCTTGTTCCTCGATATCGATCGTTGGTGGCTGTAGTTGTGGCTTGTCGAGCCTATTCCTTCGTAGGAAGCAGATTCTCGTTGTTGTCGTCGTAGCTTCCGAGCCTATTTCTGGTGGCGGGTGATGGACTTTGCGACAGTCAGTGGATTTGATTCTCGTTTGCCCTCCTAGTAAGGATGATAATCTTGTGTGTGGACGAATGATCATCCTTTGAGTTCCTCCTTTTGCTCTTGATGAATGATATCTGGAATTTGTCTTTTGCACCATGGCTTGATTGTCTCTTTGTGGTTGAGTTTTGACTCCCACTCCAGTTGCGTGGTAGGCCTCGTGTTGAATAACCTTTTGGTTGATGATTGCTTACCTTTGGGATTGATTTAGGCTCCCTGTCAAGGCTCGTTCCTTGTATAAGTTGTGGAACCTTAGAATGACCTTTCTTGTGGGATTGTGATTGGTGGTTGCTTGTTGATATGTCTCGTGATTGTAACTTCTTGGGAAGTGAGGATGTCTCAGTGTGGTAGGGCCTTGCGGTGGCAGAGAGTGTGTGTGGTTCACTTAGGATGTGAAGTATCCTTGGGTTGGTAAGTTCTCCTTGCGGACTAGTATCACGTGGTTGATGTTAGTGGTGGTAGTGCTCTACCCTTACTAGATGTGAGAGTTAGTTTTGACTTGTGGTTTGAAGTACCTTGAGGATTTGTGTTGGACTTAGTGCCTTGCGGTTGCAGTACCTCTTGGTCGATTGAGAAGAAGGAATGAATTTGAGTGTTGTATCTTGTTCGTGTTGTAGCACTGAGTTGTTACTTGAGGTCATTCGGAAAGGGTTGAGTTGTGAAGGTCCACAGTGGTTATTGGTTCGTTGATTACTTGGTCATTTGGATTGTGGAACGACTTGGGAGATAGACTTGTATTAGAATTGTCTCGATTGGTGAATTGGGCTTATTGGGTGATTTGGGTGTTAGACCTACTTTGCTCGGTAATATAGAGTTTGGGATGCGGATTTGGTTGAAGTCATGGATCTGGGAGAAATGAATGATTGGGTTGATGGCATGAGGCAACATGTGTTTTGCGTGGAACTTGGAGCCGAGAGTTAGAATTGTTTTCTCATTTGGGTATGAGGTTATAGGAGGTGAATCGTGGCTTGAGAAATTCTTTTGCTGCATCTTGGTTGTGGAGTGTTGTTAGCCGTATGCCCCTCTTGGCATGTCGATTTCCTCCTTGTTTAACCTTCGCGGGATCAGTGAGTGGACACCGTTCCTTGGTTGTTCATTTCCTCTTCTACTCTCTTGGATCAGTGTGTTTGATAGATGGTCTCTACCGTCTTCAATGGTGACATTGTTGGCGTGCGCTCCTGCCTTATCCTAGTCGTTACCTGGATTCCTTGATTCATGGTAATGTGTGATTAACTTCTCATGGTTCTCGTTTGGCACTTGGTGATGATTGCGGAAGCTGTGCATTGTTCAGGAAATCTTCTTTATTCTTGTTTCTAACTTTTGACATTGCGACTGGCTTTTGCCATTGCCTTGTTGACTATTCGTGGTACGTCTACTACTGTGACGCTTGTTGTAGCGGTGATGCGTTGTTCGTCTCACACATATTGATTCATCTGCTTTATAGAACTTGTTTGCGGGGATCATATCCTTGTCTGGCGCACTCTTGTCTTGCGGTTGCCTTCTTGCGTTCGTTCTTGCTCGCCGTGTCTTCGTACGAATCCGTATAGTTGTAGTATCCGTTGGCACCGTGTCCATTTGCGAGCGTTAGGGTAGAATGTATGTGTCTCTTTGAAGTCGACTGCACCTACTTGGATTGTGGTGATGTTTGTCATGACCGGTGTGTGTAGTCTATGTCATGTGGTGTAGGAATGACCATGAATGATTGTTTTGAGAAGGTGACTAGCCAGCACATCTCAAATCAAACTTCTTAGTCATTCTGGTACCGCGTTAGGTGTGTGCGGGTTGTGTCGTGAGATTTTGTTTGTTGAGTTCTTCTCTTGGTGGCGTCGTGGTTGTTTGGGGTGATCCAATAAGAATAGAGCACAAGACAAGACTCGAATAGATAATTCAATCAGTGATATAAGGCTCCATCAAAGAGAAGTAAGCTCAACGATATCAAGAATGGATTCTCATAGCCAATGGAATCAATAAACAAGGCTACACCTCAAGAATGGAATAGTGCACATGTATTACTTTTCTAACCGACACAAACCTATGGATCATTGCCAATGCATGCTCAAATGTTCACACATACATGCTAGATGATGCAAACTCAAATTTAATGCAACCCATAGAGACTAAGAGTCTCCCCAAAGGCCTAAGTTTTCGAAACCGAAAGCTCTGATACCAAGTTATCATGCCCATGATTTTCAAACCTTTTTTTTAAAAACATTTATTAAATGGGGAAAGCAACATGACTCATCACAAAAGAGAATAAATTCTACATTGCCACACTTCCCATTGCATCACATGTGAAAATCCAAAGGTGAATAAATAAATAAAAGCATGAGTTCCAAACCATAGAATGAGTAGAAGAGAATAGAGTGCCAATGTTTAAGTTATTACAAACCATGATTCTAGTACAACCCTCAAGATGGGGTATTTCCAAAACCAAAACAAATTCATAAGTCTTGATGGCTACCGAAAATCCCACAATCTTCAAAGAGCTCCCAAATCTTCAAACACCGGATTCTTTCCTGTAGAACCTTTTTTTTTTTAAAAAGGACGTGTCACACCAAATTAGGAAATCCATAACTAACATGTTAATAATTGGCGTGACTAGTGTGTGCCATGAAAAGAGTTACATCAAAGCATGAATGAGCTACTAGATGCACGACAATTGATCCCACTATGATACACATTATCCATTTACCACAAAGGAGTGTGAGTACGAATGAAAGAAGAGAGTAGCAAGACAAGTACTCTAATATACACATGTATTTGATTTCAGTACTATTTATTCATTAAGTGTAGTAGTGAGTCTAATCATGTTCCAAGACTTGCATAGTATCGCAACAAAGGAAATTTCATCGTAAGTATATTCCGTAAAGTCATCATGTATCGTCAATTGTCAAGTATAATCGCGCATCGTATCAGTCATTCCCAAAAAAATGTTGGGAGGGTTAACGTCACCCCCATTGTGCACAATGTCGTGGAGGGAGCGATCCTCCCGAGAACCCCATCATAAGTAAGTTCTCGTATAAATCCTAGCCGGAGGCTAGTATGCCAAGGGAGTACCAAGGCCTTTCTTGTGTCAACTACTAACCCGATGGTTAGTATGCCAAGGGAGTGCCAAGGCCTTTCTTGTGTTAATTTCCTAGCCATAGGCTAGTATGCCAAGGATAGACCAAGGCCTTACTCGCATCGATCTCCTAGCCATTGGCTAGTATGCCAAGGGTGAACCGAGGCCCTTCTCATGTGTCAATCTCCTAGCCATAGGCTAGTTTGCCATGGGTAAACCAAGGCCTTTCCCGTATCAATCTCGAGTGTACTTGTCAACGCAATTTCATTACATAAGGGGCTTAGTCATTCATGAAGCGATCCGTTTCATTAAATTCACATTATACATAGTATATGCCCCATACCCATTCATTTGTGATTAAATGTACTTAATTACACATAAGGGACTCTAATTGAACCATTCAACACCCTTAGGATCAAAAACCCATGTGGGTAGTGGGGGGTTGAATTGTAGAATCTAATTCTATGCTCGGCACAGAAGTTGGTGAAGAGGTCCCCCACGAACTGAGTACCGTTGTCCAAGATGAAGGCATAGGGTATGCCGAAGCGAGAGACAATGTTTTTCCAGATGAACCTTTTCACATCTTTGTCTTCTATGGTGACCAACGGTTCGGCTTCCACCCACTTGGAGAAGTAATCAGTTGCCGTGATCAGAAATTTAAAACCTCCTGGTGTCGTAGGGAGCTTGCCAACGATGTCCAAGCCCCATTGAGCGAAAGGCCATGGGCTGGTTAACGGTGTGAGTTTCTCGGCATCTTGTCTGATGATTGGGGAGAACTGTTGGCAGGAATCACACTTCCTTACTATTCGCTCTCCATCCTCCATCATCTTCGGCCACCAATATCCTTAGGAGATAGCTCGGTGTGCAATTGATCTTTGCCCAGTGTGTGCTCCACAGCTGCCGGCGTGGAGCTCCTGCAGTACTCCTTCCACCAATATTGGATGCACACAAAGGAGGTACGGTCCTTAGAACGACCGTCTGTACAGCTTCTCCTGAGGGCCTAGCCAGAACCGAGCCGACTTATGGACGATTCGGTGGGCCTCCCTCTTGTCTTCTGGAAGTGAGCCGTCCTTCAGAAACGCGATGATTGGGTCCATCCAGTTGGGACCTTGGCTAATGAAGAAGACGGTTAGTTGCTTCGGCGCTTCGATGCTTGGCTGATCTAGGCTTTGGACGCTGACCGTCCGCTGCTCTCTGACTTCTGCTGCTGAGGCTATTTCGTCCAGAGCGTCGGCATGGGTATTTTGTTCCCTGCTGACCTATTGAATTTGGATTTGCTTGAATAGCCCCAGCCTCTCCTTGACTTTCAGCATGTATCTTCCCATCCATTCATATCGGCACTCGTAGTGACCGTTGACCTGGTTGACCACGAGCTGAGAGTCGCTGTAGATGTTGAGGCTCTGAATTTCCAGCTCTTAGACAGCTTTAAGTCTGGCTAGTAAGGCTTCATACTCTGCTTCATTGTTGGAAGCGCTGAAGTTGAGCCGAAGCGAATGCTCAAGGGTGATGCCCTCGGGAGAGATAAGGACAACTCCGGCCCTGTTTCCTCGGCAATTGGATGCGCCGTCGACAAACATCCTCCACGAGTCCTGATTTGGCAGAGGCTCTGGTAGGGCTTGGTCGACAACAATTTTGTTAGCCTGAGGGTCCTCTGGCTGAGGCAAGAATTCTGCAAGGAAGTCGGCCAGGATTTGGCCTTTGATGACTATTTTGGGTTGGAATTTGATATCGAAGTTTGCCAGTTTTATGGCCCACTTGGTGAGTCGACCGGACAGATCGGCGCGTTTGAGCAACGCCCGAAGAGGGAACTCGATCAGCACCACTATGGTATGCGCCTGGAAGTATAGTGTCAATTTCCTGGAAGCAATAACCAGAGCATATGCAAGTTTTTCAAGAGGAAGATACCTGGTCTCGGCGTTGATGAGGGACTTGCTAGAAAAGTAAACCGGCTGCTGCTCAGACCCCTCTTGTCGGACCAATGCTGAGCTGACGGCGTGTGGTGTGACGGCAAGGTATAGGTACAACTCTTCCCCTGCATTGGTTTGGCAAGCAGGGGAACCGAAGAGAGGTATTCTTATAGGTTGCCGAGGGCTTCACTACACTGAACAGTCCACATAAAATGCCTTCGACTGTTTTTCTTCAGTACCTCATAGAAGGATCGACACTTGTCTGAGGACCTGCTGATGAACCGGTTGAGGGCTGCGGCCATTCCAGCTAGCTTCTGTACTTCTTTCAAAGTCCTGGGCTCTTCAATCTTATGGATGGCCGAGACCTGAGATGGGTCAGCCTCAATGCCTTGGCGCGTGACAAGGTAGCCCAAGAATTTCCCCGAGATGACCCCGAAGGCGCATTTGGAAGCGTTGAGCCGAAGCTTGTGTTTTCTCAAAATATCAAACACCTTCTGAAGATCATCCAAATGGTCCCCCTCGGCCTTGCTTTTGACGACCATATCATCTATGTAGGCCTCCAATGTGTCGCCGAGATGAGCGCTGAACATTTTTGTGATCATCCGCTGATAGGTCGCTCCGTCATTCTTCAGGCCGAAGGGCATTACTCTGTAGCAGAACAGCCCCATTGGGGTGATAAATGCTGTTTTCTCTTGGTCCGGGCTGAACATAGCTATCTGATGATATCCTCGGTACGCATCAATGAAGCTCATTCTGGGATGTCCGGCCGTTGAGTCGACCAGTTGATCAATCCTCGGCACTGGAAAGCTGTCTTTGGGGAAAGCTTCATTGAGGTTCGTGTAGTCAACACAAACCCTCCACTTGCCGGTCTTCTTTTTGACCACCACCGTATTGGCTAACCAAGTGGGGTAGTGTACTTCTCGGATCGCCTGCGCTTCGGTAAGACGGTCCACTTCCTCAATAACGGCGTCGGCGTGAGCAGCTGCCGACCGCCTGGCCTTCTGAACAACGGGCCGGCACTCCGGCCGAAGGTTGAGATGATGGCTGATGAACTCTGGATCTACGCCCGGCATCTCATAGGGCGTCCAGGAAAAAATTTCTATATTTCTTTTGAGACAGCTGATTGTGGCCACCTTGTTTGTTTCTGATATTTCTGAGCCGATAAGAAAGAAGCGCTCCGGATCGTCGATGCTCAGAGGGACGGTGTCAAGGTCCTCAATGGATTTTGCTGAGGCACTTGAACCGACGTCCTCCATCACTTGCTGATCTGGAACCTCCACCCAGTGGACTTGCTCAGGGGTGATTTTTTTTTTGACAGCAGCGATATAGCACTACTTCGCCGAGGTCTGATCTACCCTAGCTCCTCCATGCCTCGGCCGCCAATAAACTTGATAACCTGGTGGTATGTGGAAGCGACTCCCTTGATGCTATGGACCCAGGTTCGGCCCATAATAGCGTTGTAGGGTGAGGGGACGTCAACTACCACAAATTCCACCTCGGTAGTGACCGCGCCGATGGTCACTGGGATGAGGACTTTGCCGAGCGGCTAGACAGACGCGGCGTTGAATCCTACCAGTGGAACGTCGGTCGGTTGTAGGTCTTCTGATTTGTACCCCATTTTCTTGAATAAGGAATAGTACATGACGTCTGCCGAGCTGCCGAAGTCGACGAGGACCCTACTGACCTGGCAGTCGGCAATTTGTAGGGTGAAGACTAGCGCGTCGTCGTGGGGGTGCTGCACCCTCTCAGAGTCCCTAGAAGAGAAAGTAATGGAGTACCTGGAATCTGGCTTCCGCTTCTTCGGCATGGGCTGGATGGCAAGGATCTCCTTTGCCTCAATCTGTTGGAGCTATGACCGAAGCTGTTCCTCTCGTCGGTGATCCACCATCCCGTGAATCATGTTGATAATACGCAGGGCCGACTTGGGATCTTCCTTCGGCACGGCAGCTATCTTCTCTGCATCGATGAACTCCCCAAGATGGCCAGTTGTGACCAACTCTTCCAAGAAATCCTTGTAGGCCCGGCAGTTGGTGGTGAGGTGGCCCTTTTCCCTGTGATAGGAGCATATGAATTTGTCGTTGCCACCTGTCTGCGCTCCCAACCTCTTCTCTGGCCACCTGAAGTATGGTTCCTTTTCGATTTTGCGTAGGAGCATGAAGGTCGGCTGTTTGAAGACGGTGGTGTGAGCCACATATTCGTATGGCTTGTAGGTCCATGGTTCCACCGACTGGATGGTGTTGGTTTCTTTTCGCCTGACCGTGCTGTTGTGACTAGAGCCGTGGCCGGAGCGCTGCTCGGATTTGCTCCTTTCTTCCTTGGCTTCCTCGAGTTTGGCATGGAGCTCAATTCTGGCCATGAGCTCATTCATTGTGGCCGGGGGGAACAACATCAAATCTTCGAACTCTCGGATGGAGTGGTCCAGGCCGAGCTTGAATGACGTCACTGCAATCTTCTGGTCGCAGTCTTCAATCTCATTGTAGAGGTCCCAATACCGGGCTGCGTATTGGCGCAGAGATTCTGACCTCGCTCGTCAAAGGCCGAGGATGAATCAACCTCTTTCTTGACCCTGGTGCTGGTAATGAACCTAGCCAGAAAGGCCGTTGAGAGGTCTCTCCAGGAGGAGATGGACCCTGCTGGCAGACGGTCAAACCAGAGCAACCCAACCTCTCCTAGGCTGGATGGAAACAGCTTGCACATTAAGGCATCCTCCCCAGAATAGAGGGACATCATCTGCCTGAAATGCACGATGTGGGTATACGAATCCATTTTGGGATCATATTTGTTGAACTTTGGCGCTAAGAAACCTGCTGGAGGCCTCGCAGTTTCAATCTCTGGAGAAAAAGGAGTGCAGGGGATTCTGTCGCGCTGGCACGGCTCATTGGTCCTAGCCGGTGTGACCTCCCTTCTTCTTCTCTGGGACACCTCTTGCTCTGAGTGAGGTGCCTGACTGTCTCCCTGGCCGCTGTGTCTCTGCTGCTTGGGTGGTGACTGCTCTCGTGCTGGGCGGGGTCTTTGAAAAGCATTTGGGCCGAGGTAGTCGAAGACAGGTGGCAAGGGACGACAACTTTCAGCTGAACGCTCTTCCCTGTGCCGGGGAGGCGAGACTCGGCGCCTGACGCGACGATCCTCATTGTTCCTCCACCGGGTAGGGATTTCTTCTACCCTTTCTCCTAGTCTGTTCAGGACTAACGGTCTGTCCTAGTTAGACCTGCTCTTGCTCTGGGAAGGCTCCTGGTACTCTCTGTCATCTCTCTCGGCACGGCTCAGTACGGGCACCACACTTTTCTTCTCGGTAGCTTCCCTCAAAAGGGTCATTTCTCTGATGAGGGCATCAATCTGGTGATCCCTTCGGCCCAGATCGCCCTCCAGTTGGCGAATGTACTGCCTCGTAGTTAGCTTGGCCGGAGGGTCTGGGCACTCACTGGTGTGGTAGCTGGCATCGCTAGCACGGACACGCTTAGGAGTGCGAAGAGCAGAGTCCCCGATCCTGGCTACCTCTTTTCCCTTATTCCTTCTGCCATCAGACTGGTTGTCTTTGGAAGTCATCTTCAAGCACACGGTGGAAATCTGAGTGTTTGAGAATGGTGTCCCCAGCGGAGTCGCCAATTGTTGGAGGGTAAGCCTTTCTGGTGGTGGATTCCGGCAGTGAGCGGTGGAGAAGTGGTGGTGCTAGGCTGCAAAAGAGACAAACGTTAGGCTACCGGCGGATGTCGCCGGTGGACCCTCCGATGGTAAAGTCAGCAAGAGAGTTCTAGAGTGAGAAAGCAAATGGACAGAGCTTTGGCTAGTGAGAGAAGGTCTACCTCTGCATTGAATGTTCTCCCATATTTATAGATTCATCGGAGAGTGGAAGACACGCGTTTCGGTGCGGGTGAACTGTTGTGACAGTTCATGGGGTAGTGCACCTGTCCCTCTTGTATGTCTGAGCGTGTGGCCGACCGGTCGGCCCCAACAGTGTCAGGCGCCGCCGCCTAACAACATCGGGCGGCAGAAAAGCTAACGAAGCGTGCCTGACATTCTGCGGGTATCACGGAAAAGCTGATTCTGTGTCAGGCGTGTGTCTGCCATGTGCGCAAAACCCGGGATGCTGTCTTCAAGGGAATCTTTGCTGTAAACTAGGCATTTGTCCTGTCTGGCCGTAGGCCGGGCCATCCTGGGCTAAGAGACTTCTGCACATAAGTGATCCCAAGGGAGCCTCTATCGTCAGCCCTCCTTCTGTTCGGTCGCATGACCTTGACTTCATGTCTCTTCGGCTTGGCACCTCCTCTGGGCTTTGAGTCTCCAGGCCGGAGAGAGCCCCAGTGAGGCCCTGTCGCCGGCTAAGCTTTGCTCGGCCGTCTGTTGGCTGGCCTGTGCTGTGGTCCTCCTGGAAGAGGTCGCGGCTCCGGCCTCTTGAGATTTCGGCCCCCAACACTATCCAATGACCAAGACCTCCAAGTCACTTTTGCTGATCTTGCATCTTTATTGCAAACCGTTACCCCTGAAAATACTATAGCCAGAGGCATAAATAAAAATGAACTTACCCATGAAGTCAAATTCATGCATACCTTTGTTTACGAAAATACCATTCCTAAGGCGGGACATTTTGATACTGTCTCGCCTATGCAAGTCTATGTTATGTATTGTTTGTTGAAAGGAATCAAACTTGACTTGGGCTATGTCATTTTACGAGAAATGGCTTCGGTCCTTTCGGATTGGCAAAAAGCCTTACCCTTTGGAACCATTCTTACCAAAATATTCCAACATTTTGAAATTCCCCTTAGAGGCCAAGCCATGGATTCCTTGGACAAGTCTCTCATGTCCTTCCCTAGGCCCAAAGAACCTAAGAGAACTAGTACGGGCACCACTTCTGATATTCCACCTCCTCCTAGTGACGTTCCACTCGATGTAGGGCAAAGTTCTCAAACCCTTACTATGTCCCAAGATTTCATGAACGTGGTACTTAGCCAACTTGCAACCCTTACAACAAATCAAACCCAATTATCCTCCGATTTCACCTCATTTACTCAAAGGTTTGATAACTATCAACAAAACACCAACTCAACCATATTTCACTTGACTCATCGTGTTGATTTCATCTCCGATCAACAACAACACATCATCGACCAACAATAGTGGTTCCAAAATTTCTACGGGCAACAATATTCGGAGTACACTCTATATAATCAATTTCAACAACCTCCTGTGTTTCATGAACCACCACAAGAAGGCAATATAGATGGCAATGATGAAGATGGGACCGATGGAGATGGCAACCACGATGGCGACAATGCTCAAGAGTAGTTTCTTTTTTTTTTTTGCTTTTAAGACTTATGTTTTTATTTTGAAAGTACAAGTATGTCTAAAAACTTGGCATGTTACTTATCACTACTTTGGATAGCTAAGTTTGGTTTGCATAATCTATATGTTTGCTATATTTTTTTATCATGCCACAGGGGGAGAAGAACGAGAAATGCTCTTCAAAGGTAAGTTTCACCAAAAATGGTGAACATGGTTGTTGATACCCAAATTTTGACTCACCCCCTACAAATTCAGAAATCAGCAAAACCATCTTTTTCAGTATCCGAATGTATCTCTGGAATGTCCAGACTCGCCGCGAACAGCACCGACGGTATCCAAGAAATACAGTAACAGTGAGCGAGCAGCGATGAAGTGTTAAGGAACATTTACCTGTCTCAGAATTTAAAATCGATCCACCAATCCACAAATGTTTCGACGGACGGCACTGAAACCGCATCCGAAAACGACAAAACGTCCGAAAACGAGAAAATTCTGCGTCCGCAGTCAGAATTTTATTGTCAGACGGAATATTGGCAACATGACAGTCATCGAGAAGCAGGTAGAAAAATTAAATCTGACCGATTCAGA
>NMUG010006867.1:0-12359 GCA_002855965.1 Monotropa hypopitys | reverse complement strand
GACTCACATAGCCCCCTTTGTGCACAAAGTTGTGGGTGGAGCGACCACCCCGGGAATCCCTAAAACTCAAGTACATTCCCGCGTAGAACATATAAATCCCATATCATTGTTACAAGTTATCGGAACCCGGGAATCCCTAAAGATCAAGTACATTCCTGTTGATAATTTCACCAAGGTCATTCGTTATATTCAAGGGTCCACATACTCATGATCAATTCGATTTCGATTACAATTCACGCAACATGGTATAATGTGCGACAATTTTCCATAAAACATGACCCATGGTAAAAACCCATCTGTTAAGCCTAATTTAGGCCCAATTTCATATATCCAATGTCAATTTAACCAAATGACCTCTAATTGATCAAAAGCCCCAATTTTATAAATTAGGGTTCATGCAAGATTTGGGGTTTTTTACACAACTTGTTCCAACATGCAATTGACTCAAGTATAACGTTCTTAAGACCATAGGAATTCTATTAGCACCATCAATTTCATAATTCAACCTTAAACCCTAGGTCAATTTCACACAAACATGCATATGCAATAATTTCCCAACAATGACTAGATTTCAAAGAGAGAGGAAGAGAGAACATAACCTAGAACCGTACAAGTGATGGATATCACCCTACCTTGAAAGCTTGGAGCAAACCCTAGATTTTCGGATTCGGTGGATGGTGAAAACGTCTAACTTGTTGGAAAGCTCTTGGCAAGGAGAACAAGTTTGCTCCTTGGACTTTCTTCAAACTCACCTTGGAAGCTTGTCAAATGGAGGAGAGAAGGAGGAGCAACAATGGAGGTTTTAGGGAGGTAGAGAGAGAGTTAGAGTGAAAATGAGGGAGAAAGGGGTTCCCATACGAATTTATCCCTAAAGGTTCAGACTAGGGGTGAAAGGACCAAGTTACCCCTCATTAAAAACACTAAAATTTCGCATTTCTGAGACCTTCGTCCGGACGATCCCCGACCGTCGTCCGGACGACGCACCTTCGTCCGGACGGGAAACCCCCGTTGTCCGGACGACAACTCCTGAAGAAATTTGGAACCTCCATGCTGACCTCGTCCGGACGATACCCTACCATCGTCCAGACGACCGAACCTGAACTTCTTTGCTCCCTCCCTGCCTGGCTCGTCCGGACGAGCCTAGGCCGTGATCCGGACGATCACACCAGAAAATGTTCTGAAATGAGTCTTTTGACTCTAGTTTGACCATCCTTCAACTCCGACACTTCTCCAACATTTGTTGCATTGAATTGACATCCTAAGACTCTCCCATGCCCTCACTCAAAGTCATACGTAATCCAAATGCGTCGATTAATAATTTAAACACCGAAATTATATCCGAAAACACGAGTCGTGACACCTCAACCTCCTTAAAAGGATTTCGTCCTCGAAATTTTCTATGGTAAAAGCGTAAACGTTCATACAAATCCAAGCCCAAACAGAAAAAAAAAACAAAAAAACAAAATCAAAATAACTCCAGATACTTGCTACGCATTGCGTCTTCGCGTTCCCAAGTTGCTTCTTCCATTCCGTGGTTGTTCCACAAAATCTTCAATAAAGGGATCGTCTTTCCATGTAGCACTTGTTCTCTCAAGTCAAGAATGTGTATCGGCTTTTCTTCATAGGACACGTCGGCTTCCAATTCAACGTTCGACCAATCTATAACGTGTGACGGATCCGGCTCATACTTACGCAACATAGAAATACGGAAAACATCGTGAACATTACAAATATTTGATGGCAAAGCGAGACGGTAAGAGACTTCCCAAATCTTCTCAATGATGTCAAATGGCCCAATGAAACGAGGCGTCAACTTCCCCTTTTTCCCAAAACGCGAAATACCACGACGAGGTGAAACTTTCAAGAAAACATGGTCACCAACCTCAAAGGACAAAAGTGTACGACGTCTATTGGCATAACTCTGGTGGTGACTCTGAGCCGTAAGCAATCTCTGGCGTATCGTCTTGATATGCTCTGTAATCTGCTGTGTCATCTCTGGCCCAACAATAGCGGACTCTCCCACATCAAGCCAACAAACTGGGGAACGGCAAGGTCTACCGTACAAAGCCTCGAAAGGTGCCATATCCAAACTCGAATGATAATTATTATTGTAGGCGAACTCGATCAACGGCAAATGATCTACCCAACTCCCCTGAAAATCTAATACGCAAGCTCGTAGCATGTCCTCCAAAATCTGTATCGTACGCTCGGACTGGCCATCTATCTGAGGATGAAACGCTGTGCTGAACATGAGCTTCGAACCAAGGGAAGCCTGCAAACTATGCCAAAAGCGTGAAGTGAATCGAGGATCTCTGTCGGACACGATGGAAGATGGAACTCCGTGCAGTCGAATAATTTCTCTAACATACAATCGGCTCAAAGAATCCATGGACTGAGCGACACGAATGGGTAGAAAATGCGCTGTCTTCGTCACTCGATCAACGATGATCCAAATAGCATCCTGTCCACTAGGCGATTTTGGGAAGCCCGAAGCGAAGTCCATCGTCACGTGCTCCCACTTCCACTCTGCAATCGGCAACAACTGAAGTAAACCCGCTGGTCGCTGATGCTCCGCCTTCACTTGCTGACAAGTAAGGCACCTTGAAACAAACATCGCCACATCCTTCTTCATTCCTGGCCACCAGAACTGTCGTCGAAGATCGTGATACATTTTTGTCCCCCCTAGGATGAACAGCTAGAGGTGAATGATGAAACTCGTATAGAATATCCCCACGGCAAGATGAAGGAATGATGCGGATAGCATTTCGGATGCTTACTTGGAGACCCGTGGGCGACGTTACGCACGTGCTGTTGGTAAAACAGCCACAACTTGGGCTGTGTAACTCCGATTGAGTCCCATAATATACCGTTGGAAAGCTAACGGAAAGTTGCATACGGTGTTCTACGGCCCTGCCGTGTTGGACCTGATTTAGATCTTCAAAATTGGGCCTCTAGCATGGTTTATTTTAGCCTGCTTGTTTTAGACAGCTTTTGCTTATTTCAGCCCGCCTGTTTTGGGCTTTGTTTCTTGTTTTTAGGCCCAGACTGTTTTAGGCCATTAGGGTTTTGTGCTTTCAGTATTTATATGCTTGTATGCCTACGTTTTGAGGATGATTGATTATATTAAAAACGCTAGAGTGCAGCTTTTGCCTCTGTCTTCCAATCTCACGGTATTTTCCCAAATCAACGTTAGATTGTTGCCTGATCCCTTGGTATTCTGCCGAATCAACAAGCGATTAGAAGGTTGAAGCCGCCTATTCCATTGACGCCTGCATCAAGGAACAAATAATCGGCCATAGAAACGCAAACTACTATCGGCGTGGACCATCCATCCCTGACCCGCATCTCCACTAAGAAACTTTGCTCAAAATTCCGAAGCCTCTGAATCATCAACTTGGGCCTCAATAACCCGACGTGATAGCTCCGAATGAATAGATAGATTACATAAAGTGGCCTGCTCTCTGGTCTCCTCCGCATGTAAAACAAACGGACCTAAGTCCTCCATCGCCCTCTAATCAAGAACCGTTAAGCTAGCCAAGTGAGACGACTTTTTACTCAAGGCGTCTGCAACAACGTTTGCCTTACCGGGATGGTAATGCAACTCGAAATCGTAATCTTCCAAATGTTCCATCCAACGTATCTGCCGCAAGTTAAGCACCTTTTGCGTGAACAAGTACTTCATGCTTTTATGATCGGAAAACACCTCAAATTTTTCGCCGTATAAATAATTTCGCCACATTTTTAACGCAAAAACAATCGCCGCTAACTCCAAATCGTGAGTCAGATAATTGCGCTCGTGAGTCTTCAACTGTCGTGAACCGTAAGCCACAACCTTTCCTCCTTGCATTAAGACGCAACCCAAACCATCGTGTGAAGCATCACAGTAGACCGAATAACCAACTCCTCGCTCGGGAACAATAAGAATGGGCGCTGAAGTGAGCCGCTACTTTAACTTCTCGAAAGCCATCTCGCAATCGTCACCCCAAGAAAACAGAACACCCTTCCGGGTCAAACGAGTCATCGATCCTGCCAACCGAGAGAAATCTAGAACGAATCGCTGGTAGTAACCCGCAAGACCAAGGAAACTACGAACATCAAAAACGCTTTGGGGACGAGGCCACGAAGAAACTGCGTCAATCTTACTTGGATCTACCAAAACTCCACCTTGCGACACAACATGACCAAGAAACTGTACCTCCGGTAACCAAAACTCACATTTGCTCAATTTGGCGTACAAGTGGTGTTCCCGCAGCAACTCCAACACAACTCGGAGGTGAACCTGATGCTCCTCTTCTGAAACCGAATAAATAAGAAGATCGTCGACGAAGACTACAACAAACTGATCAAAATAGATACGAAAGATACGATTCATGACATCTATGAATGTAGATGGAGCATTTGTCAAGCCAAATGGCATGACCATAAACTCATAATGGCCATAGCGAGTACGAAATGCAGTCTTCGGAATATCTTCCGTCCGCACAAATAACTGATGATAACCGGAATGCAAATCAATCTTGGAGAAGAAAGTAGAACCACGTAACTGATCAAACAAATAGTCTATCCTAGGCATAGGATACTTATTCTTCACGGTAACTCGATTTAGTTTCCGATAATAAATGCAAAATCGTAAAGAACCATCTTTCTTCTTTGCGAACAACGCTGGCGCACCCCAAGGTAAGGAACTAGGCCAAATGAAGCCTAACTCATATAACTCCTGCAACTGGGACTTCAAATCCCGTAACTCTGCCGACGCGAATCTATAAGGTGATACTGAAATCGGAGACGTACCAGGTAACAAATCGATGGAGAACTCCACATCTTGCCTAGGTGGTAAACCGGGCAACTCTGTCAGAAACACGTCTCGGAACTCACAAACAACTGGGGGCAACTCCCCAACGTAAGGAAGAATCGTCATCAAGACTGAGACTGGCCAACATGCAACTAATTGACTCGCGATCCCTCGGATCATAAAAAGAATAATCGACGGACTCTTTCCGGTCGCCATACACATAGAAGTAAAGTCCTCCTGGAGAGAACAATCGCACTCTGCGCCGATGACAATCAATGTGGGCATGGAAGGTTGACAACCAATCCATCCCTAGAATCAGATCAAATCCCGACATTTCCAGGACAATGAAATCGAAAGTAAATCGGTGGTCCTCAAGAGTCAACTCACCGTCTCTGCATACAAGATCTAAATGAACACGGCCTCCAACAGGAGTGTCAATGAACATAGGCGGGTCTAGAACGTCTAAGTCTAACTCTAATGCACGGACAAAAGATGATGCTAGGAATGAATGCGATGCACCTGAGTCGAACAATACACTAGCCCAAGAATTATAAACAATAAACATACCCCGCACGACTGAGAATTCTGGCTGCTGGTGGTACACAGATGATGTAGGAGTGGCTGGAATGGCAAAGACCCTGCCCTGGGTCGTCGGACCCTACTGGTGCCCTCCTCGATGCTGATACTGCTGTATAGGTCTGGTAGGGATCTGAACCCCTCCAGTACGAGAAGCCTGGACCGAGCCAGAAGGTCCTGACTGGTATGGACGCTGCTGTCCACTCCTCTGTTGTGACTGCTGCTGCTGCTGTGCTCTCACATCACCACGACCGCTGCCCTTCTCTGGGCAATCTCTAACCACATGGCCCGCCTGGCCACAGTCATAGCAAACTGGTGATCTGCAATCCACCCTCATATATCCTGACTGATGACATCGATGACACACCCTGGGACCTTGCACCGATCCTAAACTAGCCTGAGATCTCTGACCCTGAGAGAAGCGAGACTTCTCCCGCGACTGCTTCCTCCCGAAGCTGCACGAAGAAGAAGAACTGGAATTGGAACCCTGTCGGCGTGGTTCCCATGCCTTTGCCCTCGAAGCAAAGTCCCTCTGCTGATAATCCCTCTTGGGCTCAACCGCCCTGGCACAATCCACAAGGTCTGCGAAGACTCAAATTCGGTGACCCATAACCATCCGCTGAATAGAAGGATGAAGACCCTTCTCAAATCTCTTACACTTTCGCTCTTCCGAACTGACCAAATCCGTCGCGAATCGAGACAAAGCCTGAAACCTCAAGGTGTACTGAGACACAGACATAGTCCCTTGCTCCAAATGCTCAAACTGCTCTCTAAGCTGGTCTCGGTAACTCTCCGGGAAATACTGATTTTCAAAAATAGCCAAGAAATCTGCCCACGTCATGGTACTGATAGGATCCATAATAGCCTGTGGATCAGCATCTCCACTGGCTAGAAGACTAGCACGTCTCATCTCCACAATAGAACTCCACCATAGAATAGCCTCTCCTGAAAGCTGGTAGGACGCAAAAGTAATACGCAACTTATCCTCCACAATGCCCAATGTGTCGAATACCCTCCGAATCTCTACTAGCCAATGGTCAGCCTCTAGCGGCTCACCTTCCCCACTGAACTTGGGAGGGTTCATCCTCCTGAATTCTCGCAAAGCATCAAGTGTGTGGCCACTCGCATTACCCCTAAGAGTGGCAAAACCTCGACTAGCTTCCACCATGGCGGCTGCAAGCTCTCGAGCGAACTGGCTAGGAGCGACAAGCTCCTCAGGAGCAGGAACTGGAATAATGGGAGGTACAACATCCTCCACGCCTGCTCTATGATCGTCCACTTCTTCACTATGTGCCTCCTGAACATCGTTCCTACGACCTCTTCCCAAAGCTATGTTGCGACGTGGAGGCATTCTACAAAAGATCATGAACACGATAAGAACAAAGCACATGACAAGGCTCGAGTGGACAGTTCAACCAACCAAGTAAAGTCTCAATCAAGGAGAAGTGAACTCAATCATAACAAGAAAGGGATTCTCATATTCAATGGAATCGATAAACAGGGAAACGACCCAAGAATAGAACAATGCACATGAATTTCTCCCTTGACCAACACCAACCTACGGATCATTACCAATGCATGCTCAAATACTTACACACATGCTAGTTGATGCAAATTTAAACTCAATGCACCCATAGAGACTAAGAGTCTCCCCAAAGGCCTATGTTTTTGAAACCGAAAGCTCTGATACCAAGTTGTCACGCCCCGGATTTTCAAACCATTTTTTAAATCATATTAAAAATGGGGAAACAAGCAAGGCTCATCACAATTTTTAAATCAATCTAAATACCAAACACATACTATTCCAAACTTTCATAAAATCCAAGTGTGAATGCGGAAAAGTTAAGTCATAAGTTCAAACCATAGAAGAGGTAGAAGAGAAGGAAAAAACATGGTTTAAGTTATTACATACCATAAGTTAAAACAACCCACAACCCGGGTTTTTCAAAATAAGTAATGCAAGACCTACAAATTAACACCAAAACATCCCAAATTCTCAAGGAGCTTCAAGGTCCTCCAACATTGGTTTTTTACCTGCAGAACCTTTCAAAAAGAGCGTGTCATGCTAAAGTAGGGAAATATCTATCAACAAGCATGTCCTAGGCTAGTGTGAACGAGTGTGTGAATGTACAGAAAAATGTAAGCAACATGCATGTGGTAATGCAAGGTAATGATCCGACATCTACAATGTGACTCCACCAACCAACATACAAGTGAGAATGCTAACCAAGGATACTAGAATCAAGTATCCATATAAGTGCACATCTATCATACTCATTTCTCAATCCAATGTTCCATTCACAATTTCACATTTATTCCAATACTCTCAAGTGTTATGAACAAGGGGATTCCATTACAAGTATATCCCTTAAGCATTTTATTTTCAATTTCGTAAGTCGCGGGATCCCTAAAAGTCAAGTACATCCCGTATATAACCATAGATCACAAGATGGCATGAATCCCGGAGTCCCTAAAGATCAAGTACACCCCGTATTCATCCATACTTGCCAAGTTGACATGAATCTCGGAATCCCTAAAGATCAAGTACATTCCGTATTCATCCACATATCATTTGTAACGTTGATAGGGTAGGAATGAGATAGTGGTTCGTCAACACACTAAACCAACCTAAACCGTCTTCCCCAAAGGCCGTTGGGAGGGCTCACATAGCCCCCTTTGTGCACAAAGTCGTGGGTGGAGCGACCACCTCGGGAATCCCTAAAACTCAAGTACATTCCCGCGTAGAACATATAAATCCCATATCATTGTTACAAGTTATCGGAACCCGGGAATCCCTAAAGATCAAGTACATTCCCGTTGATAATTTTACCATGGTCATTCGTTATATTCAAAGGTCCACATAATCATGATTAATTCGATTTTGATTATAATTCACGCAACATGGTACAATGTGCGACAATTTTCCATAAAACATGACCCGTGGTAAAAACCCATCTGTTAAGCCTAATTTAGGCCCAATTTCATATATCTAATGTCAATTAAACCAAATGACCTCTAATTGATCAAAAGCCCCAATTTTATAAATTAGGGTTCATGCAAGATTTGGGAGTTTTTACACAACTTGTTTCAACATACAATTGACTCAAGTATAATGTTCTTAAGACCATAGGAACTCCATTAGCACCATCAATTTCATAATTCAACCTTAAACCCTAGGTCAATTTCACACAAACATGCATATACAATAATTTCCCAACAATGACTAGATTTCAAAGAGAGGGGAAGAGAGAACATAACCTAGAACCGTACAAGTGATGGATATCACCCTACCTTGAAAGCTTGGAGCAAACCCTAGATTTTCGGATTCGGTGGATGGTGAAAACGTCTAACTTGTTGGAAAGCTCTTGGCAAGGAGAACAAGTTTGCTCCTTGGACTTTCTTCAAACTCACCTTGGAAGCTTGTCAAATGGAGGAGAGAAGGAGGAGTAACAATGGAGGTTTTAGGGAGGTAGAGAGAGAGAGTTATAGTGAAAATGAGGGAGAAAGGGGTTCCCACACGAATTTAGCCCTAAAGGTTCAGACTAGAGGTGAAAGGACCAAGTTACCCCTCATTAAAAACACTAAAATTTCGCATTTCTGAGACCTTCGTCCGGACGATCCCCGACCGTGGTCCGGACGACGCACCTTTGTCCGGACGGGAAACCCCCGTCGCCCGGACGACAACTCCTGAAGCAATTTGGAACCTCCCTGCTGACCTCGTCCGGACGATAACCTACCATCATACGGAAGACCGAACCTGAACTTCTTTGCTCCCTCCCTGCCTGGCTCGTCCGGACAAGCCCAGGCCGTGGTCTGGACGACCACACCAGAAAATGTTATGAAATGAGTCTTTTGACTCTGGTTCGACCATCCTTCAACTCCGACACTTCTCCAACGTTCGTTGCATCAAATTGACATCCTAAGGCTCTCCCACGCCCTCACTCAAAGTCATACGTAATCCAAATGCATCGATTAATAATTTAAACACTGAAATTAAATCCGAAAACACGAGTCGTGACAGAATCAATCTAACCAGAACACCACTCAAGGCTCCACTCATGGCTTCTACAACAATGGTGGCTATAACAAGAAGTACAGAGGGAACATCTACAAAGGGAACCCCAGGAACTCTAATCACTACCAAATCTGTGGTAAAACCAACCATCTTGCTGATAGATGCTTTTTTAGACTTGATACAAATTTCAAGCCTCAATATCAAAAACCTAGGAATTGGGGGAATGAAAACAATGCCAACAACTTCAGACCAAGAAATCAAGTGAATGTTGTATCTCAGTTTGCCCTTTATAATCATTCTAGTCAAGGTCATGTTGTGAATTACATGGAACAGTTTGGAGGAAACCAAGCATCACCTTGGTATCTTGATTCTGGAGCCACCACCCATGTCACCAACAATGAGAATAACATCTCTCAACCAACTCAGTCCTATTCAAGACAGGTGATGGTAGGTAATGGGCAATACATTCAGGTTCAGAAAACAGGTAACAGTAAGCTAAATTTTCCTCACTGGAACATTGATCTTGAAAATGTTTTACATACTCGAAATATTTCACATAATCTTCTATCTATTTTTTGCATTGCCTTAGACAATAACTGCAGAATTATTTTTGACTCCAACAGTTATATGATACAGGACCTGAGTACCACTCAAATCATGCACAAGGGAACTTATCATCAGGGCATTTATCCCCTTCATCCTTCGTTTAGCAAGACTCAAGATCATGCTGCTCTCATTGGAGATTCTTCTAATATAGAACTATAGTATAGAAGATTGGGGCACCCTAACAGTGATATGATTAGACATCTTATTTCCAAGAACAAAATCCAAACTAATGGTAGCATTAATAGTTTTGAGTGCTATACTTGTAATTGTGGGAAAAGCCATAAACTGCCTTTTATTCCCTCCATTTCTAAGTCTGTGAAAGCTTTTGATCTTGTTCATGCTGATGTCTGGGGTCCTACCCCAGTCAACTCCTTCACTGGTTATAGATACTACTTGCTGTTAATTGATGACTTTACCAGATACAGCTGGTTGTTTCCTTTATATTTGAAAAGGGATGTTTGTGACAAAATTGAAAACTTCGGAAAATTTGTTACAAATCAATTTAACTCAAATATCAAGATCATCAGATCTGACTGTGGTGGTGAATTTCTCAACAAGCTCATGACCAAACTTTTTAATACTTTTGGTATCCTTCAAGAGATTTCTTGTCCTTATACACCTCAATAGAATGGCCTTGTTAAAAGGAAACATGCTCATATTGTTGAAACTTCAATAACTCTCCTTCAACAAGCTCATATGCCCATAAAATTTTGGCTTGAAGCTATGACCTTGTCCATGTATCTTATCTATAGGCTCCCTCACTCATCCTTAAAGTTTGACATACCCTATGACAAACTGCACAACTATTCTTCTGACTATCTTATCCTAAGACCTTTTGGATGTGCTTGTTTTCCTAATCTTAGACCTTATAACTCAAACAAGCTAGAACTAAGATAAAAAATGTGTGTGTTCATTGGTTACTCTCCTGGAACTAAAGGATATAAATGTCTTGACCCTGTCACCAATAGAGTTTACCTTACTAGACATGTGAAATGTATTGAGGATGAGTTTCCTTATAAAGCTATTATAAACTCAATAACTAGTACTTTCACAGAAACCAAAGTGACCCTAACAATATCATTTCCTTTCAAACTAATAATAATAATACTACTACTTCCTTATTTGAAAACAGTAACATTAATAAAAATATCCCATCTACAACTCAATCTCAAAGTACATCTACAAGATGCCAAGATAATTCAACAGCTCCTACTCATCAGATGATCACTAAATCTAAGAGTTCTCTTAATAATCAACTTGATTTAGAGAATCAACCTAAGACTTGTACTAATAGAACTAGTCATTCTATGATCACAAGATCTAAAAGAAAAAATGAAAATAACACTAATAAAATAAATATTCACATTCAAAACTGGTCTGAAGAAGAGCCTAAGACATTCAAAGAAGTCATGACCTCTCCTGAATGGAGACAAGCAATGCTTGAAGAATACGATGCTCTCTTATCTCAGAATACTTGGACCCTTGTTTCTCCTCCTCTTAATACACCTATTGTTGGATGCAAGTGGACCTATAAGATTAAAAGAAACCCAGATGGCACCATAGCTAGATATAAAGCTAGGCTAGTGGCCAAAGGATTTCAACAGGCTGAAGGCATTGATTACACTGAAACTTTCAACCCAGTTATAAAGCAGCCTACAGTTAGAATTGTTATATCATTAGCTGTTCAACATGAATGGGAGATTAAACAATTAGATGTTTCTAATGCATTTCTTCATGGTAATTTACAAGAACAGATGTGTCTACAATAACCTTAAGGTTTTGTTGACTCTACCTCTTCATATAAGGTATGTCTTCTGCACAAAGCTCTATATGGCCTAAAACAATCTCCAAGAGCCTGGTATGATATGCTATCTACATATCTTATTCATCTAGTGTTCAAGAATAACTTGGCAGACTCCTCATTGTTTGTGCTTCATCAGGATCAAAATCTAATATATGTTTTAATATATGTAGATGACATTATTATAACTGGTAATAACAGAAATGTGATTCAAGACATAATAAAACAGCTACATACTAAATTTGAACTTAAAGAATTAGGAGACTTGAACTATTTCCTAGGTATAAAAGGCTCTAAAATTGACAATGGTCTATTTTTATGTCAGAAAAAGTATGCAAGTGATTTATTAAAGAAAGCTGGAATGACAAATTGCACTACTTGCTCGGCTCCTTCATCTCTCAGAAAGTACTCATACAAACCAACTCAAATGACCAATCCAGAACTCTACAGATCTATAGCTGGGTCACTTTAGTATCTTACCTTAACTAGACCTGACATTGCATATGTTGTGAATAGTGTTTGTCAACACATGCACATGCCTCTGGAAGATCATTTTACTGAGATCAAAT
>NMUG010006866.1:0-12360 GCA_002855965.1 Monotropa hypopitys | reverse complement strand
GACTAATTCTTCAAAAGACGTACTATCAACATCCGACCTCTCCTCTATAGCAGTAATCTTTAGGCCTAAACCTTTCGGGTAAAAATCTAAGGATTTTACGACACACTTTAAGATTAGAAAGATGCTCTCCAAGACCATGAAAAGATGTTACAATATCGGTTAATTCAGTGATAAAATTAGAGAAGGTATCATCCTCACGCATTTTTAAGTCTTCGAATCTAGTTGTGAGACATTGAATTTTAGAGACACGAACAGTGTGTATCCCTTCATGATATATACGGAGTATGTCCCAAGCCTCCTTGGTCGTGGCAAAAGTCGATATACGACCAAACTCCCTACGACTTACAGCATTCTGAATAGCAAGAAGACCTTTATTGTTTGCCTCAAAACTCTCTATATCACCAGAGTTAAATTCCAACTCAGTTTTGACTCTAATCTTTTTCGTTTCGGGATCTTCAATAGTAGGTGATTCGTAATCATGCACAACCGACCTCCAAACTCTAATGCCCATGCCAATTAGGTAATTTTTATTCTATTTTTTCCATGCCATCAAAGTATGGTGACCTCGAATTAGAAGCATCATCTCTCGGTTTTTGAGAATCCATGATAAAAATGATCAACGCAGGTTGTTACACCTTTACAAGTTACCAAATGAGCTACTTGGCAATTGATGAGAATCAATTGATGAGAAAGGTAATGCAAAGCACAGAGCAACCTTGCTCTGATACCAATTGAAAATTGCGGAAGCGGGGGCCAATACCTAGAGGTGTAGCGACCTAGATTTTAAATAAATTCTTAAATAGGATTATAGTTGCCATCGAGTCCCATTCAATGAAATTCAATGGTTCGGGGTAGTTGGAGTCCCCAGTATAAGATCGGTGTAATGAGAAGTAATTCCGGCAATATACTGAGGGCCTTCTAGGCCCATTATGATCTTGAGTTATTATGGAAATTAAGTACTTTCTTCGTGAAAGGCGTAGAGAATTTCATTATGGAAATAACGCATTTTGAATCGTCTCAATCGGAGTTCGGACGAATAAGTTGGGTCCAAAATACTCCCGAGCAGTTTCTGGGCAGTGGTGCCCAAAACCGGTTTCCATTTCCCCAAAACCGGTTTCCCACATTGCCCCGGAACCGGTTTCCTGTGTCCCGCAACCGGTTTCCCATGTTGGTGCCCGTAACCGGTTACCAAGAAGCCGCAACCGGTTCCTAACCCTTCTGTCCGAAACACATACCCCTCACCCGCAACCGGTTTCCGCAAGGGGAAACCGCAAGGTCTGGGCAGTGGCACCCGTAACCGGTTGCCACTGTGCCCGTAACCGGTTATGGGTTGGTCGGGGGAGTTTTCTGGGTTAGTTCATTAAGGGCTTTTTGGTCATTTTGAGGGGTGTGTGTACACTCTAATATCAGGGAGGGAGAGCCCCTCACTTGGTCCAGAACCATTCTCTCTCTACCTCCACTCCCGTATCTCTCTCCCTCTCTCTAAGAACTCAAGTCTCCCTCTCCCTTCTCTCTTCGTTTTCTTAGGGATTGAGTGGATTGTGAAGAAAATCGTCTTCACTAACGTTGGAGAGGGCAAGGAGATCTTCGTAGTGACGTACTTGGTTCGTAGGCTTGTGAAGAATCCCATATCTAGAGATTTCGAGTTTTGATCTCTTTCGGTGGGTAAATCTCTCTCCTACCATGTATGTGTGTGTGAGTGTGACATTGTTCTTATTTTCGTAGTCATTGAGTATAGATTTTATCTCATGGCCTATGGTTGGTCTAGGCATGATGTCAATGGCTATGGTGGTGATTGGGTGATATAGAGATGTCTTGTATGAGTGATATATGATCCTTGGGATTTATGAACATCACATGTTCGATGAAATTCCTACGAGAGCCTTGAATCAAATTTTGGGAGAATCGTGTCTATAGGGTTGTTAAAGGACCCTTGTATAGGTGTGGTTGGGTGAGAGGAGTCTATTAAAATTATTATGGGTCCCTTAGAATTTATCGGACACCAAGTGTTCGACGAAATTCCTAAATTGGGCGTTTGAGTGAATTTGGATCGTCTATGTCTTGTCTAGGTGCTTTCATGTGGAAATAGTTGTTCTGGATAATTAAGGACTCTTCCAATGCATTGTGGTGTCATAACTTGGTTATCTTGGGCCCCCTTGATCTTGTCAAGGTTGAAGGCATTGATAGATTTGGTTTACTCTTTTGATCTCATCAAGATTGAGTGTTGATCTTGGTAGGTTAAGTGCATTTAATATGAAATTGATAAGCCTTGTCAAATTAATCATCAAACTCTATGGATATAGTCAATGTGAAGGATATGGTCACCGATGTGGAGGATATGGTCATTCTTGGTACTCACCGACTAACTCATGTTGACATCGTCAATATGGAAGATATGGTCATTCTTGGAACTCATCGACTAACTCATGTTGACATCGTCAATATGGAGGATATGATCATTCTTGATACTCACCGACTAACTCATGTTGGCATATCTCATCAGGGTTAAGTGATTGATGTTGTGTTACTTAATTGAATACGAATAGGACGTTTGTTTACCTCCCTTGAACTTGCCAGGGTTGAGCGATTATTTGAAGAAATAAATTAATTTGGGTCAATATACCCAATGAACGTCAAATGTGGAGGATGTACCCTATGAGGGTTACTCGTACTCAATCTTGAATCCATCACTCATGATTTACAAAATAATGGATCATGGTCAATAATAAATGGTAATTGATCACTCCCTTGTTTCGTCAAGGTTGAGACGTGACCCTCTTGTTTCGTCAAGATGGGAATACAGGGTGAAATAATAATAATGAATACTAATCGATTATCCATTGTCTCGTCAAGGTGTGTGTATATGGCTCTCTTGTTTCGTTAAGGTTGAGAGAATTGGAAAACTTACTTCAATCACTCAAATATCTCAAAGTTGCATGTGAATCCAATCCATAACATTTAATAAGGTTGAAAGAGGATTTGGGATAAGTTAGTAAGTAAAGTTTTGATGGTGTAGTTTACTGGGTCCTTCTAGTAGATCCTTAGGGTCATCTTACCCTAGTAGTGTCGGTCTAGCATGTGGTGGAGTCATTGCCCACTTCGGTTGGACTTTGGAGACCTTCACCTTACTTTCATTGGTATTGAGGACTCGAGTCTTTATTCTTGGTTGGTTGCATGCTTGAGTCCATAGCACCTTGAGGATATGTTTGTATATCATAAGTCTTGAGTTCTTTTATCGTCTTGGTACGTCTTGCATATGGACACTTAGGCACGCACCCACTATATGCATGCTTGTTAGTAGTTAGGAGTTTTCCTACTGAGCGCGTGGATAGCTCAGACCTCCTTCCCCTTTCCCCCAGTGTTCTGTGTTGCAAAGATAGGAGGCTTGTTGGTTTGAGTTTCAGGTCAGCTACTGGATTTCCTCGAGAGCTTTGTCACTCCTATTGCCCTTTGTATTTTATTTTCCAGTACTGTTGTACCAGTTGTAGTTAGCCATTGTATTTAGTTCACTTCCGCACTTCTTACATCTTTGTACCTCTTGTACATCTCTTTCTTGTATCATGTTGTCATATAATGGTTATCTCAACTGATATGTATCTGGATGGCAAATAGTATATCCTATGTTTACTGTTTTATCATTATTTCAAAAAAATGGTTTGAAAATCCAGGGCGTGACAAGAGGGGGGTGAATAGGTTGGCCAATAAAATCAATCGGATTCTCTTTTTAACAAGTTACCTCAATTATTAATGATTTATACCAATTTAATAATGACAATGATAAATAAACAAGAGATAGGGAAAGAGAGACAAGAGCAGCACAACACAAGATTCTATAGTGGAAACCACTTAGGCATCAAATGATCCTTACTACCTACTCTACGTTTTCACTATTAATAACAAAGATTTAGGATACAGAAGTTACCGACTTATACCACAAGCCCGCCTAGCTCCTAATATCTTTAGCTCCCCGAGCCTCTTCTGCTATCCAATAGTATCCATAATGCAACGCACTGATCTCCGACTCACAATCGGCTCCGGAGTGCTCCGGTCACGTAGATAGATCACCAACAACAATATTGCTCCAAAACAAGAATGAGTATTATGAATGAAACAAGAAACACTAGATGTAATGACTATCAAGTAGAATAAAGTTATAAGATTTGAGAGTATAGAGACAATCACAACAAGAGTGACAATACTCCAAGTACACACAAGGGAATGGATCAAGGTATATTACCTAATGAAGAATTCTAAGGGAATCTTCAAAGTGGTCCACAACTCAAACTCACAATATCAATTGATTAAGGGTAAAGCCAAGGCTATAGTGAAACCCTACAAGAGACTTGTGAGAAAAACCTAGAACAATACTAGGTAACAATGAGAACTAAATCAAAACAAGGATTTATATTTAAATCCAACTCTCAAAAACAATAAACTAGTGCTTCAGAAATTTCTCACAATGCTTCAGAAATTTTTAAAGCAGCATCTAAAACAGCATGTGATGAACATGCACCTCAAAAAATACGATCTAAATCAGAAGGCCATAAAAAATACACTTGCAAAAAGAAAAAATCTAATATCACACACACACATAGCGACACACACACATATATACACATACACACAGCAATATACACACACACGATGATACACACACAGCGATATATACACACAGTTCGGGAGGCTTGTTCTGATCGAGAGAGGCGAATCCGAGATAAGAGAGAGAGATAGAGAGAGATTTCTGATCGAGAGAGCGAGAGGAGAGAGCAAGAGGCGTGTTTGGGAGAGAGAGGGGCGTTCTGATCGATCGAGAGAGGGGTATATTTGTTTTTACTAAATATATTATAATATATGACCTTTAAACCCAAAACATATAAGTTATTAAAAAATTACCCACGAAATTATTTAAAAAATATTGTTTTGATCCCCGACGTGTCCTACTCCAAAATTAAATAATAAATTATAGGAGCCGTGTCCCCGGTGTGTCCGTGTCCCCGGCGTGTCCGACACGCATACGGCGACCCCGGAGGCGTGTCCGTGCTACCTAGACTAGAAGAATAGAATTACCTTTATGAGTTACAAGGATGAGAAGATGAGTCAAGAGTACGTGAGAGAGAAAGAACCTTCAATGGAAGTTCCAAGAGAGCAAAGCACAACAGCCACCACACCAGAGCAAAAAATTCTTTCTATTAATATGTTCTCATTGCCTCTCAAATGATAAAAAACGATTTTATATATTAAGAGGGCTTATATATGAATTAGGGCAACAATAATAACATAAATATACCAAAAACGCCCTTAATGAAGAGTTAAATCGACTTAAAAATTGATTAGGGCCGATCATAAAATCTATTGTGCGGAAACCCGTAACCGGTTCCAGAGTGTCTCGCAACCGGTTCCAAAAAGGACTGATGAAAACACGCTTGAACAAGGAATTCTCGCAACCGGTACCGGAGAAGGGGAAACCAGTTACCGGGCCACCACAACCGGTTCCAGGAAATAGGAAACCTGTTCCCGGGGAGACTGGACAAGGCAAGAAAGGCATGTCCATCAGCAGCTTGAACAACCGGTTCCAGAAGCCAGCGCAACCGGTTCCGGGACAAGCGCAACCGGTTCCCAGGTGCTAGAAACCAATTCCGGGAAGGACTGGACCGAAGCTTGAAAGGAAGGAAGAACCAACAGTCACAAGGGCAACCGGTTCCCGAGAAAGTGGAAAACCAGTTCCCGCACAACTGCAACCGGTTCCCAGGTGCCGGGAAACCAATTTCGGGACAGGCTGCAGAAAAATAATGAATCGAGGAAATATTGATACCAGCAACGAGGCGACAATCCAACGATCATTAGAAGAGCAAGAATTCTTTGATTTGACTTCAATTTGTTGACGATAAGCCGCATCAAGATTTTTGAAGCTCAAGTATAGGAGCATCTAGCCTACACTACCCCAAAACTAAAATAGAAGAACAAGATACAACAAACGTTCTGGAAAATAGCCAACACGGAAAACGGTAACAATTGAGCTGCAAGGGAGTTTTGGGTTGCAATGCTCGTTTCGTGGGGTATGTCATGTGTTCTCCTTGGTTCGGTTCCATGGATGGAACGGGTCTAGAGTGAGAAAGCGTAGATGAAAGCTATGGACTTTGATCTCGCTTTGCATGGTGTGGTTTATTTGGAGACAGCATTATAAAATGCATTTTGATGGGACAAAAAAGACAATGTTCAAGCTTAAGAGTTTTTTTCCTGTGTAGTATGCATAGTTGGGAGTCGAGAGAAGAAATCATATCCTTAATCAATTTCTTGATATGTTGGATATTTTGGGGGTGTAGAGCGAGTGTAATGGGTATACGTTTTCTTTTCATTGATATAAGGGGACCATTGTTTCAGTATTTTTACAAGAGCACCCACTTTGTGCATATTGTCAAAAATTAGATATGTCTCCAATCCTTACTCCACTCATACGCTCAACAATTAGAAACTACATGGGCTATGTTATATTGTTATTGTTGTTGGTATAGATCTCTTGATGTTCATGATCTGTTTGTTTTTTACTTTCACTTGTACATGGGTGGCATGCCCTTGTGCCTTTGTAATAAATTTATTGATTCTAAAAAAAGTTGTATAAAAAGTGCATCAATATTTCAAAAAAATGTTTACAATCAGTCAATGTGTACCGAAATCTGTGAAATGGTTACTGGAATCGTAATTTTCTTGAGATTTGTGTGTATGATACTAACAAGATCAATATGGGAGTAACAAATTAGACCCTCCTTAACCATCGTCATTCACCCCACTCCAATAAAACAAACAGCTAATACCTAAATACAAACCCCATAGTTTGCATACCCGATTTAAAACTGCTAACATTCATTTCAATCTTTTACCAAATAAACAGTATTTGAACAGGGGCAACGAGTTTTTTTAAAATTGCTATCAGTTTTCTAGTTGGGATTCGGAGGAATGGAATCCTTCCTTCCACCATTTTTTTAGTATCAATTGATTTATTTAGCACACACAAGCCTCTGTTTGAGTCACGGATTCAAAAATATTATTTACGTAAAACAAGCAGCAAACGAAAGCATAACACGACATAGAAACACGAGTAATAAATCAGGAATTCACAAATGACAAAACGCAACAAATAAAAGTGAACGAAAAGGCAAGAAAAACTTAAAACGTTTGCCTTGAATCGACACGTCCATGTCTTGAGAAGCAGAAGGAGAAGAAGATTTGTAGGAAACAGCTTTTTTCTTGGAACCCATTTGACGCTTGGTCACATCATATGCAGAGTACGTACGTATATCTGCATATGTATGAGGGGTCGAAGAAACGTACGAATATGGTTATTTCCAGAGACATGGAGAGGTGTGATGCAATTAGATCGACATGGTTGAATTTGAGAATGATTGATGCGTGAACAAGGATGAATTCAGAGGTAGTTCGAATGTTCAGATCTATTTGAAGAACCCCAGAGCGAGACCACTGTTTGAGCTTTTCTCTCCTACGATTCGCCCTGCTCAAATTCTCTTGGTAGCAGGGCGTGCCAAAAAAATCTTGGCCCGTTCGAATCCTACAATCCTACTAAATACGAAATATCGGACATTGGTCATGTGTGCCCAGTGCATCCCCAATGACACGTACTTATGAAGTGTTTGGTAAGCTACGATTTATTCTATCACGTGCTTTAGACTCACGACATTGTAGAACCCTTAACGGTGGGATTCGTCATTTTTTTTACAATTCTATTGAAAATCTATATTACGTTACACATTATTTTCCAAATTTTATGTATCTCACGTATAACACATATAAGTTACTTATATTTTTAGTTATTAATTAAACCAATAGTTCACATTGAATGTCATCTCATCCTATCATATAATAGACGATTAACATGAATGGAGTGAAGGTGGGTGAGTTTAACCTTGCTGTCAAAGAAGCAAAGTTTGCAAAAGCGGGCAGCCTCGCGGGGAGGCGGTTTCATGAGTATCGGGGTGTCATCCCGTCGTTGAAGGTGAGGGGTATTCCTCTCAAAGCTATTCAGGGTGGGGACAATCTCATCAATGGTCGTTCAAAGTCATATGCCCAAGCCGTGTCTGGAGCGATTCCTACAACCGGTGCTGGAGGATCTGAAGGTGTTACGGTAATTAAATGTAAGGTTTCTGGTGTTTGTTCTTCGTTTTGTTGGTTAGATTGTTGTGCTGTTGTAAAAGTTCGTAATGTTGGCATGATGCCCGAGGTTGTGGTGGCGCTGGAAAATGGAATGAGGGGATTGAAGCAGGTTAAATATTGGGGAGGCAGAAAGTTTATTCTATAATTCTGTTCTATAGCTGATCGTGATGAAGCCCTAGTGGGAAGTGATTGGTTGGAGATGCTGGATGATCTTCGTCCTTGGAATGGGGAGGTTGTTAACAATGAAAGTTTAATTTGGCTTTCTTGTGAGCATCTCTCTATCTCCATCTGGAATCGGCCCACGTTTAGTGCTATTACCGGGCTATGGGGTGTTCTTATTGATGTTGATGTTAGCACATCCAATGCCTGTGATTTGTTTAAAGCCAGGTTCTTGATAGAATCGGAAGCTCCTTTGTTCGATGGTAGTATTGACGTTTGCGTTGATGGAGTCTCTTTTGAAGTCCTCATTAAGATGGAAAATGTTAGCCCTGGTGCTGAAGCATGTGTTGAGAGGAGGGTTGCGGTTCTTGGGAGGAGGGGATGTATTGCCTGATGGTGGCCCTGTGGCCCTCATTTTGGATTATGGTAATGATGTCTGCTCTTCAGGGGGCCGTTCTGGCGGCGGGTCGGCCAGGTCGTTTCATGCTGATGCGAGCCTTCCGAAGTTGGTTGAGGGTGGTCCTTTGGCGTGCCCTAATGTTGTTCCCGATTTGGTGGATGATGTCTCTTCTTCCTGTTCTCTACATCCTTTGGATGCTGAGTCTGCCCCTCAGTTGGGTGCGGAGTGTGGGTCCGTTGAGGTGGGGCCCTTGCCGACGCAGCCCATTTTTGGTGAGGGTGTGATGTGTCTATTCTTGGGAGGGGGAAAGTTTTTTTAGGGTCGTGCGTTATTCCTAAAGGCGGTGGCCTTTGGTCTGGGAGAGCCATATTTGGCAACAAGCTTTCTTCCAGGATGATCTCGCATAGGGGGTGTAAGGTGAGAAAAGCGGGTGATAAAAGGCCCATTTTATGCGAAGAATATTCGAAGTCTAAACTTGTCAAGCCTGTGGTTACTAAGAAAGCAGCGGTTCCTGATGATCTTTGGCTCGAGACAGAAGTTGGGGCTATGAAGGAGTTTGGATGCTTGCAGGGTATTCAGCACCCTGATTCTTTTGACTCCAGCATCAGAGAGGCTATAGCAGAGGAAGTGGTCAAGTAGGGTGCTGTGTAGTGCTGTCGGGTGTGGTGTTTGGTGTTTCTTTGGTTAGCTGTTTGGTTGATCTCCCTAGGGCAGTTTTTTGGGGTGTTGTGTGCCGGCTGGCCGGGTGGAGGTGGTGTCTTTTCTATTTTTGCTGGTTTTTTCCTGTGTTTTTTCCCGTCTGCTGTTTTGGTTGGTTTCGTTGGCTGTTTTTTTCCGTGGTGTGTTATTCTTTCCCGTTCTTTTTAATAAAGTCTGCTTTTCAAAAAAAATAGACGATTATGTAATATAATAGGATGAGATGATATTTAATTTGAATTATTGGTTTGATCAGTAACTAAAAATATAAATAACTTATATTGTTAGACGTATAAAATTTAGAAAATAATGTATAACGTAATATAGATATCATTGTCTTATTATATTAATATATCATATCCTCATTTCATTATATTATATACTAATTCTAATTTTAAATTTTTCTATCTTTTACATCTATGAGGTTTTTAATACCCGTTTTATTTTATGTGATAGCTTTATAATTTTTGTGCATTATTTTTATTTTGGTATTTTGAAAATTAGTATGTTCTTAATTTTTTATTTACTTAATTTTTATGCATAGGTTTTCTCAATACACATGGGCATGAGTCAGGCATCGAAGGCACGGGTCAAGGGCATGAGTCGAGTGTCGAAAGCACATGTTAAGTGTCAACTGCACGAGTAGAGTGCCTTTGTAATATCCAGTTAAAATTTTTCGTTTAAATTAATTAAATAATATTTTTTTAGAATTAATGAAAGTTTGTAAAAAAGAATTAAGGAAAGTTAAATGAATATGAGTATAGAATTAAGTTAGTAAATAAAATGTAGAAAAGTGGTAAAATTGATGGAATTAAACCTTAAGGGTATGGAAAGTAATAAGGAAAACCTAGACTAGGGTGTACCCTAGTTAGGGTAGAATGTGTTACATGGGATGGTTTCTAAGAGATTGTATGTTATTAGAATGCAATAAGAGCATGGATCATTTTTCTAAGGAGTTCTAAGGGGCGAGCTTTGTACTCACTCCAAACATATTTTCCCGAAAGAACTTTCGAGAGAAGGAAGAAAGCTTTGGAGGGAGTAGCATCAAGGAAATGTTTGGGAAGAATTTTGTCTAATCAAGAGGTAAGTCTTTCTAAGTATTACTCGTGTTTTTAAGTCTTAGGAGATTTTAGAAAGTTGATAAAAGTTGGCGATAAACTAGGAATTTACTAGTTTTGTAAATTCGTAAATATTACCCTTATTTCAAATTAGTATTACCCATATTTCAAAGTTGATAAAAGTTGGCGCTAAATTAGTATTACCCATATTTTGCTGGCCGTATTGGTCTTTCCAAATTTCGAGCAAAAAGTTAGCTCAGTCAAAAATCTAGAGAAGTGATTTACTGGCATACCAGCCAGCATACCGGTCCGGCTACCGGTGATGTCGATAGTATTGTTGATGCTTACTTGGAGACTTGTGGACGTCGCTATGCATGGGTCATCGGTAAAACGGACATAACTTTATCTGCATAACTCCGATTTTCAATTATAATATAGCGTTGGAAAGCTATCGACGATACGCACATGTAGGAAAATCACTACCCCATTTTCCCCCACTAGAAGATCCCCTAAAATGCTTCTGGAACTGTATATTTTTGCCCATTTGCGTTTGGGCTTTTATCTCTAGTTTTTCTTAGTTTTGGTCCAGATTGTTTTGGCACATTAGGGTTTTGCGTGCTATGTATTTAAGAACTTGTATGCCTTAGATTTGGCAAACTTTGATCTATGAAAATGGATTGTGCTCTTGCGCAAGCTCTCTCTAGTCGTTTGGTATTCTACAATCAACGGCGATTGATGCCTCTATTCTTAGCGTTCTATTGAATCAATAGGCATTAGAGAAGAAACCCAACTGCTGTTCTACAGGTAGGGTCTGACTACCATCCTTGTTCCTTATTGCCCTACATAAGTTGGTATCAGATCGTCAGTTTCGATTCCTGAGAAATAATGTCTTCCAGACGCCGCCAGGTCCAGGGAAGTGAGGAAAGATGACCGACTAGATCGACTGCAGCAGGTGGTCGAAAATCTTGCTGATAGTATTGATGCGATCTAGATCCAGTTGCGACAACAACAACATCCACAGCAACAACAATAGTCGCCACAATGACAAAACCCTAATCCTCGTGTTGTGGAAGAGGGAGACTCAAATGACGCTATGATCAAGGAGGAGTACGACGAGGAGGAAAATCTCTTCGCGAAAAGACAACCAGCAAGGCGGGTTGAGAGACAACCTCAACATCCTTACATGAGAGAGGAATGAGAGCTTGTTGTCATTTCCAACTGATGGGAGGCGGGTTTGAGAATCGATATCCCGGAGTTCCAAGACGGGATGAAGGTGGATGAGTTTCTCGATTGGCTATTTGCTGTCGAGGAGGTACTAGAGTTCAAGAAGGTTCCAGCAAACAAACGAGTTCCCCTAGTTGCAACTCATTTTCGTAGAAGGGTTGTGGCTTGGTGGCAGCAGCTAAAGCTGAATTATGCTCGGATGGAGAAGCAAAAAATCTATTCATGGGAGAAGTTGCAAAAGCACCTCTTTGAGGCTTTCTTACCCCATAAATACTCACGTGTGATGTATTAGAGGTTCCAAAACTTGCGCCAGGGTTCAAAATCAATGGATGACTATACCACTGAATTTTATTAGTTGATGGCACGCAATGATCTAGGCGAGATGGATGATCACCTAGTGTCGAGGTACATTATTACAGATCCAGTACCAAGAAACCTTGAATATGTTTGATGTATACTATATTTCTGATGCTCACCAGAAGGCACTACAACTCGAAAGGAAGATTAAGTGATGCTTGAGTGCTCAACCCTGGACTACTTCTAATAATTAGGGTGTGGTCCAACAGGAGAACGTTCGTGGAGTAGGTGTTGCTGGGGTTGTGGCTACTAAGTGTCACAACCCATCCCGATCTCGGAATGAGTCCATGACCGGCCAAC
>NMUG010006865.1:0-12361 GCA_002855965.1 Monotropa hypopitys | reverse complement strand
GGATCCGGATTGAACCTTTGATCCCCGACCGCTCACCGTCCGGCCTCCTCCGTTTTGTGCTTAATATCTTCTTCGAACGGTTCTAACTTAAGCATCGGAGGCCCCGTTGGCAAAACCCCACCGGCGGGCACTCACCTTTGTGCTGCAGGAGCCAAACAGGAGAACCCCCATTTACTTGTTTGAAGGGACCACTTCAGCCTCCGGTCACATCCGACTCCCAACGTCCGAAGGCCCAACAGTCCGAGAGAACCCTCCGGCAGGAACAGGTCACCACAGAGGGAAAAGAAGCAATAAAATTTTTTCCTAGAAAAAGAGCATTGAGGCGAGATCAGTAACTTGTGAAAGGGAAATAGCCAAAAATGACTCTAAATTGGAAAAGTTTTACAAACCATTGGTGGAATTGGGAATAAAGGCTTGGTTTGAAAGTATTCCTGGATATATCTTATCATGGGTACAAGAATTCTACTCTTCAATAGAGGTTAAGGAAGAAAAACTTACTGGTAAGGTGAGAGGCAAAACCATTGTTGTTACGATTGACAGAATTGCAAAATTTCTTCAGTGCCCAAGGTTGAAACCGGATGAAATTGAATACCCCAAGCCTGGCTATGAAAGTTTGGAGGGTGAAAAGTTGGCCAAAAAGCTATGTACAAAGAAGGGTTTGGAAAGGTTTAAGAAAGATGGAAAGTTCAAACAAGGAATGCTCATGGAGGATGTAGCATTTATGAACAATGTCATCCATTTAAACATTCCTCCAAGAGGTACATAAAAATCTCCAAGTCAGGTTGAATTGCAACTGATTTATGAGCTCAAGAATGGAAAACAAATTGACATCCCTGGTTTGATCTACAAAAGCATGGAAGAGTTCAGAATCGAGGCCAGCTTGAAATGTGGTATGCCCTTTCCTTTCATGATTACTACTTTCTGTATTGATAGTGGACTGAGAGTTGGAGCAAAGGATAGGTGGGATAAGCCCACCTGTGGCCCTATTACTGAAAGAACATTAAGCAAAATGGGGCCACAGAGACCTAAACACTCTAATGAATCAAAAGACTCCTCCTCCTCCTCAAGCACTCCCCAAGGAAACATCCATGCTGTGGTTGAGCCAACACCCCAAACTGAAGAGCATGAAAAAGCAGTGGTGGAGTTAAATATGCCATCTTCTAGTAGGCAAGGAAAACAGTCCACCAGTGCTGATGGTGAACTTAAAGAAATGATGAAGAAAATGATGAAAAAGCAGGAGGAAGATCAAGCCAGGGCACTGGTTATGCTTAAACTGATAAAAAAGAATGCTGAGAACATCTCAGAGCTTGAGAAAAAGCAAGTTGAAGATGGTAAAAAGATGGAATTGATCTTGGAAAATCAAGAGGTCATAGCAAGGAAGCAACAAGAGAGTTTGGAGAAGCTGGCATCAATTCAACAGGGTCAGATGGAATGTAGGAGAAGAATGAGATACTTGGAGAGTAAATCAGACAAATTGGATAAGGGGAGAGCATTAGCAATCAAGGAAATGAAGAAATCCACTGCAAGAGAACAATGTATGCTGTCCAGTCTGCTAAGTCTATTTGAGTGGGACAGAGGTGGCCCACCACCCAACACATCTATGTTTCCCAAACCCCCATCTTTCAATAAACATGAACCTCCCTCTTCCCCAATCAACATTCCACCTTGTCCATCTTTTTGGATCACTACTTTTGGCAGCTGTGATAAGGATTTTCTCAAAAGAACTTTTATGTCTAAAACTAAGCTGTTATGAGTAATTCTGGTTGTGTTTTGTTATGTGAATGAACTTTGTTTTTGAGTAAAAATTCTATTTACACCAATGAATTGCTGAAGGAAACAGACGGGGTAGATTACCTTAACCACATATTTTCTGTTTCAAGCTCATTTCCCTACCTAATTTACATTACAAGTCAAAAAGACCCGCATGATTCTTGAAATGTTTACACTATGCTGGGCACTTGAGATAGTTTTGCATGATTGAATTCCATTGCTCTATCACTATTTTGGCCATATTATTCCATTGACGTATTATGTTGGCATTATGGATTCTTATGATTACTTCTTGTGGGATGGTCCTCATACCCTTGCTTGAGAGTGGTTTATTTGTGAGTGACCACCCATGTGAGTTTTGAAGTTGAAACTTAAAGAGGAAAAGATTTGGTGCCTAATTTGGAGAATTGATCATTTTATGCTTTTGTGGAGAGACTTACACCTTTGGAAATCTGCCCTATTCTTTCCTGGATTCTTGATTGAATATTTGTGTAGATGAGATATTTGGCACGAACCACTGTAGTATTTGTTTTCAGGTCATTATTTGCTAGGGACTAGCAAATCCCATGTTGGGGAATGTGATTGACACTCCAAAGTGCAAATCAATGCCATCATTCCCTCTACCTTTGGTGAGATTTTATTATTTAAGGCTTGGTATTGGTGTGTTTTCCATGTTAACATCCGATTGAGTTCTTTAGTGATAGATCAAGATAAATTTCTAGATTTGTAGTCCCGGGCATGAGAGTGTTATTGACGGGTCAGTGGAGCAAGAGAAAGCAAAGGATTTTCAAGGGTGAACTCCCAGTAGTACATGCCAACTCCCGGGAGTATGCAGCTTATAAAGCTTTGAACTCTCGGGAAAAGATAAGTGAAATACCGGGAGAAGGACGCCAGTGATGTATGAAAGAAGACAGAGCATGCAATTTCCGGTAATTCATCTTATCAATTACCGGGAAATGAAGAAGGGATTGCAAGCTAAAAAGAACAGAGGATGAGATTACCAGGAATGCCCCATCTCTATTCCCGGGAGAGCACCACAAGAGGGAGAACTTAGAACCAAACTACCGGGAATGCAGGAGTGGACTTCTGGGAATTCAAGAATTAAAGCCAAGTCTGCAGACCACATCAGCCTCAATTACCGGGAGACCAGTCTCCAAATACCGAGAGTTCATGAATTAATTGAAGAAGAAAAACAAACCTGAAACTGGACGATTTTTTGGGGGATTTTTGTAATTAATCCCAAACTGTGGGATACTTGAAGAGGCCTATAAAAAGGCTCTTGAACGTCATTGAGAGGGTTTAGTTTTTAGATGTTAGGATAGGATTTACTTTTCTGCAACTCTACTTTTCTATCTAAGTTTTTCATTTCTGCTTTCATTTCTGATCTAAGCTGTTGATAATTTCATTTTAGTTTTTAATGCAATTCAGTTTAACTTTCCATTCAATCTTCTTCTTCTTTTCTTGTTATTTCAGTTTCTTTCATTTATACTGTTTCTTATGAATTAGTAGTTTTAAGGGGTTCAATCTTAGGAATTTAGGGGATCTAGTGATCTAATCCTCATATCTATCAATCGAATTTAGAATTCAATGATTGAGATGGATTGACATTGGATCTATAGAATTGAAATCATTTAGAGTTGAGTATATTCTTGATTGAGTATTGACAGTCCAAGAAATTGGCATATCCAATGCTTGGATCATGACTTGGTCTAAATTGACCCGAATTTGACTAGTAGATCTGATTCTATTGAAATCTCCCTTCATATAAAATGGATTCAATCATAATATCTTCCAAGGGGCAACCTAATGTTAGGTGGTTGTTCTTTGCGTAATCAATCTCAGTTTTCATGATCATATTTTCCAGATTTTATCCTAATGTCAGTTAGGTAAATTCTGTATAATTAATGATTGAGAAATAGGGAGTTTAATCATTGGATTTCATTGATTCTAAGGATTGGATTCCATTTTCTTACAATTAATTTCCATTTCTGTTATTTCACTGTGCAAACCAAACTCACGACCTGGATTTCACTGCACTCACACCAATTAAGTACTAATTTGAAATCAATTTCAATTACAAACCATAGTCCCTGTGGAGAAATGACCTGGTACTTATCAGTTATTATGTTTGATTGACAAACTCATGGTGTGAATCACTAGTGCTTGGGTGATTCATTCCAAGTCATAATAACTGGTAAGTGAATCACTTGCAAAACAGGAAATGTGGTAAACAAATTGACATCCCTGATTCGATCTACAAAAGCATGGAAGAGTTCAGAACCGAGGCCAGCTTGAAATGTGGTATGCCCTTTCCTTTCATGATTACTACTTTCTGTATTGATAGTGGACTGAGAGTTGGAGCAAAGGATAGGTGGGATAAGCCCACTTGCGGCCATTTTACTGAAAGAACATTAAGCAAAATGGGGCCACAGAGACCTAAACACTCTATGAATCAAAAGACCCCTCATCATCAAGCACTCCCCAAGGAAACATTCCTGCTGTGGTTGAGCCAACACCCCAGACTGAAGAGTATGAAAAAGCAGTGGTGGAGTTAAATATGCCATCCTCTAGTAGGCAAGGAAAACAGCCCACCAGTGCTGATGGTGAACTTAAAGAAATGATGAAGAAAATGTTGAAAAAGCAAGAGGAAGATCAAGTCAGGGCACTAGTTATGCTTAAACTAATAAAAAGAATGATGAGAACATCTCAGAGCTTGAGAAAAAGCACGTTGAAGATGGTAAAAAGATGGAATTGATTTTGGAAAATCAAAAGGCTGGCATCAATTCAACAGGGTCAGATGGAATGGGGGAGAAGAATGAGATACTTGGAGAGTAAATCAGACAAATTGGACAAGGGGGGAGCATTAGCAATCAAGGAAATGAAAGAATCCACTGCAAGAGAACAATGTATGCTGTCCAGTCTGCTAAGTCTATTTGAGTGGGACAGAGGTGGCCCACCACCCAACACATCTATGTTTCCCAAACCCCCATCTTTCAATAAACAAGAACCTCCCTCTTCCCCAATCAACATTCCACCTTGTCCATCTTTTTGGATCACTACTTTTGGCAGCTGTGATAAGGATTTTCTCAAAAGAACTTTTATGTCTAAAACTAAGCTGTTATGGGTAATTCTGGTTGTGTTTTGTTATGTGAATGAACTTTGTTTTTGAGTAAAAATTCTATTTACACCAAGGAATTGCTGAAGGAAACAGACGGGGTAGATTACCTTAACCACATATTCTCTATTTCCAGCTCATTTCCCTACCTAATTTACATTACAAGTCAAAAAGACCCGCATGATTCTTGAAATGTTTACACTACGCTGGGCACCCGAGATAGTTTTGCATGATTAAATTCCATTGCTCTATCACTATTTTGGCCATATTATTCCATTGACGTATTATGTTGGCATTATGAATTCTTATGATTACTTCTTGTGGGATGGTCCTCATACCCTTGCTTGAGAGAGGTTCTTTTGTGAGTGACCACCCATGTGAGTTTTGAAGTTGAAACTTAAAGAGGAAAAGATTTGGTGCCTAATTTGGAGAATTGATCATTTTATGTTTTGTGGAGAGACCTACATCTTTGGAAATCTACCCTATTCTTTCCTGGATTCTTGATTAAAAATTTGTGTAGATGAGATATTTGGCCGAACCACTATAGTATTTGTTTTCAGGTTATTATTTGCTAGGGACTAGCAAATCCCAAGTTGGGGGTGTGATTGGTACTCCAAAGTGCAAATCAATCTCATCATTCTCTCTACCTTTGGTGAGATTTTATTATTTAAGGCTTGGTATTGGTGTGTTTTCCATGTTAACATCCGATTGAGTTCTTTAGTGATAGATCAAGATAAATTTCTAGATTTGTAGTCCCGGGCATGGGAGTGTTATTGGCAGGTCAGTGGAGCAAGAGAAAGTAAAGGATTTGCAAGGGTGAACTCCCAGTAGTACATGCCAACTCCTGGGAGTATGCAATTTATAAAGCTTTGAACTCTCGGGAAAAGATATGTGAAATACCGTGAGAAGGACGCCAGTGATGTATGAAAGAAGACAGAGCATGCAATTCCCGGTAATTCATCTTATCAATTACCGGGAAATGAAGAAGGAATTGCAAGCTAAAAGAACAGAGGATGAGATTACCGGGAATGCCCCATCTCTATTCCCGGGAGAGCACCACAAGAGAGAGAACTTAGAACTAAACTACCGGGAATGCAGGAGTGGACTTCTGGAAATTCAAGAATTAAAGCCAAGTCTACAGACCACAGCAACCTCAATTATCGGGAGACCAGTCTCCAAATACCGGGAGTTCATGAATTAATTGAAGAAGAAAAACAAACCTGAAGCTAAACGAATTTTTGGGGAATTTTTGTAATTAATCCCAAACTGTGGGATACTTGAAGAGGCCTATAAAAAGGCTCTTGAACGTCATTGAGAGGGCGCCCCTAGGCTCCCTCTGGGCCCCTTTTTGGTGCCAATTAGTTTTTAGATGTTAGGATAGGATTTACTTTTCTGTAACTCTACTTTTCTATCTAAGTTTTCCATTTCTGCTTTCATTTCTGATCTAAGCTGTTGATAATTTCATTTTAGTTTTTAATGCAATTCAGTTTAATTTTCCATTCAATCTTCTTCTTCTTTTCTTGTTATTTTAGTTTCTTTCAATTCATACTGTTTCTTATGAATTAGTAGTTTTAATGGGTTCAATCCTAGGAATTTAGGGGATCTAGTGATCTAATCCTCTTATCTCTCAATCGAATTCAGAATTCAATGATTGAGATGGATTGGTATTGGATCTATAGGATTGAAATCATTTAGAGTTGAGTATATTCTTGATTGGGGTATTGACAGTCCAAGAGATTGACATATCCAATGCTTCGATCATGACTTGGTCTAAATTGACCGGAATTTGACTAGTAGATCTGATTCCATTGAAATCTCCCTTCATGTATTATGGATTCAATCATAATATCTTCCAAGGAGCAACCTAATGTTAGGTGGTTGTTCTTTGCATAATCAATCTCAGTTTTCATGATCATATTTTCCAGATTTTATCCTAATGTCAGTTGGGTAAATTCTGTGTAATTAATGATTGAGAAATAGGGAGTTTAATCATTGGATTTCATTGATTCCAAGGATTGAATTCCATTTTCTTACAATTAATTTTCATTTCTATTATTTCACTGTGCAAACCAAACTCACGACCTGGATTTCACTGCACTCACACCAATTAAGTACTAATTTGAAATCAATTTCAATTACAAACCATAGTCCCTGTGGAGAAATGACCTGGTAGTTATTATGCTTGATTGACAAACTCATGGTGTGAATCACTTGCGCTTGAGTGATTCATTCCATTTTCTGTTTTGCAAGTGAATCACTTACCAGTTATTATGACTTGGAATGAATCACCCAAGCGCAAGTGTTTCACACCATGGTTTGATCATGTCTATCGTATGCCCATTGATGCAATAGTTAGAAGGAGTGCTAGAGTTATGATAGATAGTAGCACTAAAGGAAGGGGTAAATCTAAATTGATTTTAGAAGCGGTAGTTCGTAAGGATTTAAATTTATTAGGTATAACGGAACACAATGCACTCGACAAAGTACATTGAAAAAAAAGAATTCATGTAGCCGATCTCATTTGATTGAGACTTGAGTCTCATTTTGGTTTTGTTTTGTTTTGGTAAGTTTTAGTATTCAGAAGATATTTGTGAATGTTTATATAATGTTACATAAATTTACTGCTGGGCCATAGGTATTTTACTCACATTGTGTTATTTGCTTCCCAGTCAACTTTCAGTATCTCTGTTTTTTTTACCTTAAACTGTAACTGATCTTATAATATTTTCAGTTGCTTTCAAACTGGCAAAGAGAAAACCTGATGACAACCTGCAGATACTTCACACAATTCTTTATGGAAAGAAATCAAAGGTGGTGTTTTTTTCTTGGCGCTTTTCATACTTCAAACCTTCTGCTTTGCGTGGTTGATTTGAGTATTTTGACAATATTTTTTCTTTACAGTTCCTGCATTGTTTTGTCTTCTTTCTGTTTCATACATTTTATTGAATGCATTAGTTGCACTAGGCTATCTTGCAAGATGTTGAATGTGTGCTTTTTGTTTTTTGCAGTCACACAGTTTGAAGAGGAATATAGGGCAGTTTTCTGGTTATGTGTGGGTTGAAAATGAGGTATTTTATCTAATCCTTTTGATGTTGTTTTATTTGTTGGATCACTTATCCTTTATTATCCATCCATTGCCTTTCGTGTTTTCACTTTTTGTACCCCTGGCATACATGTCTTAACACCAACAACGAGTATATGATACCGTTTCTGCTTCATATATTACGAATACAATGGTAATGTTAGTCCAATAATGCTTGTTTATTTGTTATTTTTTATGTATCACTAGGAAAAACACAAAGCTAAAATTAAGGAGAAGCTTGACAAATGTGTCAAGGAAAAATTGGTGGATTTCTGTCATGTCTTTGATATTTCAGTTAATAAGGCAATTGTGAGGAAGGTATGTGTTCATGAATGATCAATACGGTTGTTTATGCATGCTATGAAAGCAATCACTTATTGTTTCACTAAGCTGTCACTTACTGTATACCGGAATCATACTTTTAGGAAGAACTTTCAGCAAAGCTATTGGAGTTCTTGCAATCTCCACATGCTACAACAGATACTTTGCTTTCTGATAAGGAGCAGGTTAAAACTTTTTTTCTTTACCTTTTCACGTTGTATTGTATTGTTTTTTTATAATCAGTATTGTATTCTTTTACAAGGGTGACACTTATAGTTTTCACCACGACCTTGGATATATAACCACTGCAAACTGTCTGCATAGGCAATAGTTTTTTAAATTTGTTACATCTCAATTCCAGAAAGGTAAAAAGCGAAAGGGGAAGACTACAGCAAGTTCTGGAGAGGCATCTGGAGAAGTTCCAGCCAAGGTTTGTTTTATTAAATATTTTAACCTGATACTATCTGGTCGTATGAATGCATACACAAGATTCATTGTGGTTATAAGTTGCATTTGCATCACATTTTGTACAACTTTGCAGAGTCCTACAGTATAATGGCACACCACTATTTATTTTGACGATCCCAGTTTCCTTTCAGTGATCAGGAATCTGTAGTTTGATGGATATTTTGGAACTTGTTGGGATTCATGTCTAGTTCAGAGATGGGTTTAAATGGTTCATTGGTTGTTGAGTAGAAAATGCATTCTTTATTCTTAACATAACATGACTGATTTCAGTGGCCATTTAGTAATCGTGGAGGTTTCAATCATTTGCATCGATTGTGTTGGTCTTTATGTTTGTGGTATTACTATTGGGCCTAGATAGTTGGAGACCTTGGTTGATGTCACCTGTCTTATTGCTAAGATGTTTTGTCACTCGAGTAAGAGCATTTGTCATATGATCTGCTTAGATCTTTAACTACGATCCCTTAATGCATCATCTCATTTTCATGTACGGTCGTTGTGGGGGACATCAATGAAGAATCAACAATCAAAGGACATTACTCTTTAGGTACTGCTTAGGTGTAAATATTTGGTTGCCTGAGTTAAGCCAAGCCTCACCCAATATCTTTCCTTCGGCTCTGGCCTGGTAAAACTTTTAATCTGCTTGTTTTGGAGGTGTGGAAGTTTTCACACCATTTTGATCAATAACTGCTTCTACAATGGTGCTTTTGGTATATTTTATCATAAATTAATATGTTCCCTTAATTTTTGTATGTGTAAATGTGCTTCTGGAGGTTTACTGACTTCTTAAGGGTTGTCTGAATGGGACATTTTTGTGTTGCCATGAATTGGTTCCCAACATGTTGGCGTCATGACTTTTAGATACCATCACATCAGCAGGAATTGTTGCCTCAGTAATCAGAAGTCAGAAATATCTCCTTACTTTGATTTTGTCAAATTGGTTGCTTCTTGTACATAATGTCTCTTCAATGAATGTGATGATGTGAAGGCACTGTCAGACAATCTTATTTTGGCCATGATGATCCTAGGATAGACTTGGTTGCATAGTTTAAAATGCACAATAGTTGTGTTTAGGGATGTAATCGATCCAAGCCGAGTTGTGGCTTGTTGAAGCTCGGCTCGTTTAAAAATGTGCCAAGCCCTTACGAGCTGAGCCAACTTTATTTTCTAATTGTGCCTTTTTAAACGAGCCAAGCCTACACATACGAGGCGAGCTTTAGCCCAAAAATCGTGTTCGAGCTCGGCTCGTTTGCTAAATGAGCCGGTCCGAGTCGAGTCTTAACGAGTCGATTCGAGTTGAGCTCGTGAGCCGCTCGGCTTGTTTACAACCCTAGTTGTGTTGGTACTCACCTGCTAAGTGTTGGCTAAGGATTGTAGATAACTTTTGTAACGCCTCATCCCTGATAACGGTAAAGACAGTTATCCAAAGAATGATACGTGACTATAGCATCAACTAAACACAAATCACTCCACGACAACTGAAAAAAAAATTTCACATATCTGATTAGAAATCTCAGATGATACAGACTCAAGTAAATAAAAACAACTCCTGGACAACATGTCCGATACAACTCTACAACTCAACCCTGAATAGCTATTACAACTCTGAATAAAAGAAAGCAGGCTCAAAGCGAGAGCTAAACATCATCTCAAATACATCAAAGAGTAAATAAAATGACTCACCCTGCCACTACAACACTGACAACATCACTACTCGACTGCAGCTGGACTGGACTAAACTGTGAACTCTAGCCTCCAACAACTAAAAAGAAAGGCACAAACGTGCATCATCGACGACGATTGGTGAATACGTATAGAAATGCATAATAAAGATAAGTAAAAGTAACTAAGGATCACTATTTCCAAACACCTGCCTTTTATCTTAAAACTTGTCTTTTACTAGAGAAACCTTTAGTTTTAGAAAAAACTCAATACTTTAAGATATTTCATATTTCTCTTTCCATTATTCCTTTATCCAAAACTCTTTACTTTCAACGCACGCCAAAATTCTCTTTTCCCGTATTGAATTACTAATTCCGATTGTCTATCATGTTTATTTAGAAACTTCTTTCCAAAGATCAGCTCGATCAACCATCCATCTTATCACAATCCACAACCCATCTCAATAACTATAATAGTCAATGGTCATTCAATTTCGCTGACCAGCGTTATGACAGATCTGTAACCTCGTATATCATTCTCGATAGGTACATGCATAGTTGTGAAAGGCACGCCTAGGCGCGCGCCTAGGAGCGAGGCGCGGCGGGGCACGCGTGTGGGGTCTCGGGAGGGTCAAGGTGCCACCCCCTCGAGGAGGCACGACTGATCCGCGAGGCGCGCGAGGCACACACCTTTTTCATTTTAACGAAAAAATCCTATTTTTTCAAAGTCTTCGTTGTATTGGGTTACGAAGCAATTTGGGGTTTTAAAATTTTCTTGTATTGTTTTGTTGAAAGTCTTTGTTTGGAAAGAAGACTGATGTTTAGGAACGGGTAACCTTAAATATGAGCAAACTTTCAAATAAATATGGCCGGCTCTATAGCCAAAATTACACAAGGATGTCCAAAAATATCATTTTCGCTGCAGTCCGGGTTGCGATTGACTCCCGCCCCCACACCCCCGGTATAAAACAATGCTGAAGGTTGTCTACACTCTAACACAGAAGATAAAACATGACTTACAGCCCCGCTAGAAGTGACAACGTCTTCTAAGTTTAGTTGAACTTTGGAGACTAGGATTTAAATGTGTTGGGTATGATGTCCTACATCAAAATGGGATGCATAATACCCTGGGATATGTAGAATAATTAATCCCTTCACTATAAATCCTATTGGAAAAAATATTTCAATGCACACTCCTCTTAAAAAGTAATTACTATTGATTTTGATGATGATTAGTTTATGATGGTCGAAAGTGCAAGTAGGAATTGGTTATTTTATTTCTATTTTAAACATTGAATATTTGCGCTTTTATTGAATTTGACATTTTATTTATTGTCTTGGTACTTATAATTTGAAATATTAGTGAATGCTATTATTATTATTTTTTCTCGCCTTATTGCGCCTCGTTTCGATAAGGCACGCGCCTCGCCTCGCGCCTCGTACCTAGACCCCAACAGGCCATTTGCGCCTCGGTGCGCCTCGCGCCCCAAATAACTATGGGTACATGGGATATGATCTAAGGGCCGCTCGTAATATCGTCCCAGTGGTAGGAAACATACACACCTTACATTATAAGCCTAGGGCCAAGGCTGTCACCTTACATTATTAGCCCAAGGCCAGAGCCATCACCTTACATTATTAGCCCAAGACTAGGGCTTCAAGGCTATGATAGCAAAATCAATTTCTTAAGAACATCTCTTCCTTTGATTCTTATAGAAAATATTTCTTCTTTGTTTTACTCTTTTCTAACAAGATTTCTCTTTCAAAATCACATGTTATTCTTTTAAAAACATCATCTCTTTCAAAATATACATTTATTCAGCATATAATTACTTTCTTATTCTTTTAAAATCATCCTTTTATTCCCAAAACACTTCTTCAATCAAATTTCATCCAAAAACTCTTTACTTTAATAATATCACTTTAAAACCCAAGAATACATCTTTT